>CP136055.1:232698559-232846059 GCA_032464435.1 Aegilops umbellulata | reverse complement strand
GCAAAAAAAATCATTATTGGCCCACCATTGATTAGAAGATTTAGCTTGTATGAATCGCTATTGGTTTGATACGAATAATGACAATCGTTTCAGTATGTTAAGGATACAGATGTATCCACAATTCATTTAGAGTTACTTAATAGTCTATTTCTTATACCATATCTCTATCCCGTGAAATTCTCGAGCCAAAAGATGGATGCATATGCTGTGTTTCATTTTGCTAAATGATATCAATTAAATGGTGTATCAATTCCATAAATTGCATATAGCAATAAATAGATCAGCAAAATTCTTTCTAATATTTTAGATAGAAGAAATGTTTCTTCTATCTAAAATATTAGAAAGAATGTACCCTTCTATCCAAATCCAATTTGCATCGATAAAATAAATCCAAATTCCAGTAGTAGATGAATAATTGCAAATTTGTGTGTGTACGAGATTAGAATAACTTCAGAATAACTGACTTAATTTTGTATTTTTCCTGATCAGAAAAATACATGAAAAAGAAAGGAGGTAGAATTTTTTTTGGATTTATGGTTAAAGAAGAAAAAGAAGAAAACAGGGGTTCGGTTGAATTTCAACTATTCAGTTTCACCAATAAGATACGAGACTTGCTTCACATTTGGAATTACACAAAAAAGATTTTTCATCGGAAAGAGGTCTACGAAGACTTTTGGGAAAACGTCGACGTTTGCTGGCTTATTTGGCAAAGAAAAATAGAGTACGTTATAAGAAATTAATCGGTCAGTTGAATATTCAGGAGTAGTAATTTAATCATTCAATTTTTTTCTTGTTTTATTATTTTTTTAGTAGTCTTATAGTAGTCTTATAGTAGTCTTAGATTTTTCATTTTGATGAGGCTCGCTTTGAGGAATTCATGGAATAATCCATTTTCATGGAATAATGAATTAAGGAAGAAAGGATATGAGTCTACCGCTTACAAGAAAAGATCTCGTGATAGTCAATATGGGCCCTCAACACCCATCAATGCATGGTGCTCTTCGACTGATCGTTACTCCCGATGGTGAGGATGTTATTGATTGTGAACCCATATTAGGCTATTTACACAGAGGAATGAAAAAAAAATCGCGGAAAACTGAACTATTATACAATACTTACCTTATGTAACAAGGTGGGATTATTTAGCTACTATGTTTTGTTGGGGAACGTAGTAATTTCAAAAAAAATTCCTACACACACGCAAGATCATGGTGATGCATAGCAACGAGAGGGGAGAGTATTGTCTACGTACCCTCGTAGACCGAAGCGGAAGCGTTGACACAACGTAGAGGAAGTAGTCGTACGTTCTCCTCGCGATCCAACCGATCACAGCACCGTTACTCCGGCACCTCCGAGTTCTTGGCACACGTTCAGCTCGATGACGATCCCCGGGCTCCGATCCAGCAAAGCGTCGAGGAAGAGTTCCGTCAGCACGACGGCATGGTGACGATCTTGATGTGTTACCGGCGCAGGGCTTCGCCTAAGCACTGCAACGATATGATCGAGGTGGAATTTGGTGGAAGGGGGCACCGCACACGGCTAAGGAACGATCCGTAGATCAACTTGTGTGTCTTTGGGGTGCCCCCTGCCCCCGTATATAAAGGAGCCAAGGGGGAGGGGCTGGCCGGCCAAGCCTTGGCGCGCCAGAGAGTCCTACTCCCTCTGGGAGTAGGATTCCCCCCCCCCCCCCAATCCTAGTTGGACTAGGATTCTCCAAGGGGGAGAGAGAGAGAGAGGGGGGCGCCCACCTCTCCTAGTCCTAATAGGACTAGGGGAAGGGGGAGGCGCGCAGCCCCTAGGGCAGCCCTCTCACCTCTCCTCCAAGGCCCATGTTGGCCCATTATGCTCCCGGGGGGTTCCGGTAACCCTCCCGGTATTCCGGTAAAATCCTGATTTCACCTGGAATGCATCCGATGTCCAAACATAGGCTTCCAATATATAATTCTTTATGTCTCGACCATTTCGAGACTCCTCGTCACGTCCGTGATCACATCCGGGACTCCGAACTCCTTCGGTACATCAAAATGCATAAACTCATAATAACTGTCATCGTAACGTTAAGCGTGCGGACCCTACGGTTCGAGAACAATGTAGACATGACCGAGACACGTCTCCGGTCAATAACCAACAGCGGGACCTGGATGCCCATATTGGCTCCTACATATTCTACGAAGATCTTTATCGGTCAGACCGCATAACAACATACGTTGTTCCCTTTGTCATCGGTATGTTACTTGCCCGAGATTCGATCGTCGGTATCCAATACCTAGTTCAATCTCGTTACCGGCAAGTCTCTTTACTCGTTCTGTAATACATCATCTCGCAACTAACTCATTGGTTGCAATGCTTGCAAGGCTTTATGTGATGTGCATTACCGAGAAGGCCCTGAGATACCTCTCCGACAATCGGAGTGACAAATCCTAATCTCGAAATACGCCAACCCAATATGTACCTTCGGAGACACCTGTAGAGCACCTTTATAATCACCCAGTTACGTTGTGACGTTTGGTAGCACACAAAGTGTTCCTACGGTAAATGGGAGTTGCATAATCTCATAGTTAAAGGAACATGTATAAGTCATGGATAAAAGCAATAGCAACACACTAAACGATCGGGTGCTATGCTAATGGAATGGGTCATGTCAATCAGATCATTCAACTAATGATGTGATCTCGTTAATCAAATAACAACTCTTTGTTCATGGCTAGGAAACATAACCATCTTTGATTAATGAGCTAGTCAAGTAGAGGCATACTAGTGACACTCTGTTTGTCTATGTATTCACACATGTATTATGTTTCCAGTTAATACAATTCTAGCATGAATAATAAACATTTATCATGATATAAGGAAATAAATAATAACTTTATTATTGCCTCTAGGGCATATTTCCTTCATGTTTACAGAAGCAATAACAGTAAATGCACCAGAATTCTTGGAGAATATTCAAATACCACAAAGAGCCAGCTATATTAGGGTAATTATGTTAGAATTAAGCCGGATAGCTTCTCACTTGCTATGGCTTGGACCTTTTATGGCGGATCTCGGCGCACAGACTCCTTTTTTCTATATTTTTAGAGAGAGAGAGTTAATATATGATCTATTTGAAGCTGCTATAGGTATGCGAATGATGCACATTTACTTTCGCATCGGAGGAGTAGCCGCCGATCTACCTTATGGATGGATCGATAAATGTTTAGATTTATGTGATTATTTTTTACACGGAGTAGTTGAATATCAACAACTTATTACACAGAATCCAATTTTTTTAGAGCGAGTTGAAGGAGTAGGTTTTATTAGCGGAGAAGAAGCAGTAAATTGGGGCTTATCGGGACCGATGTTACGAGCTTCTGGAATACAATGGGATCTTCGTAAAGTAGATCCTTATGAGTCTTACAACCAATTTGATTGGAAAGTCCAATGGCAAAAAGAAGGGGATTCGTTAGCTCGCTATTTAGTACGAATTGGTGAAATGAGGGAATCTATCAAAATTATTCAACAAGTTGTAGAAAAAAATTCCTGGAGGACCTTATGAGAATTTAGAAGTCTGATGCTTTAAGAAAGAAAAGAATTCTGAATGGAATGATTTTGAGTATAAATTTCTTGGTAAAAAACCTTCATCCAATTTTGAATTGTCCAAGACAAGAGCTTTATGTACGAGTAGAAGCCCGAAAAGGTAAATTAGGGATTTATCTAGTAGGAGATGATAGCCTTTTCCCCTGGAGATGGAAAATCCGTCCACCCGGGTTTATTAATTTGCAAATTCTTCCTCAGCTAGTTAAAAAAATGAAATTGGCTGATATCATGACGATATTAGGTAGTATAGATATCATTATGGGGGAAGTTGATCATTGAAATGATAATAGATAGGGTAGAGGTAGAAACTATCAATTCTTTTTCAAAATTGGAATTATTAAAAGAAGTCTATGGGCTGATGTCGATTCTACCCGTTTTGACCCTCCTTTTGGGAATAACAATAGAGGTACTCGTAATTGTGTGGTTAGAAAGAGAAATATCTGCTTCGATACAACAACGTATTGGTCCTGAATATGCTGGCCTCCTGGGCCTGCTTAAGGCTATAGCAGATGGGACTAAGCTACTTTTTAAAGAAGATATTCTGCCATCCCGAGGAGATATTTCTTTATTTAGCATTGGACCCTCTATAGCAGTCATATCAGTTTTATTAAGTTTTTTAGTTATCCCTTTGGGATATCATTTTGTTTTAGCCGATCTTAGTATTGGTGTTTTTTGATGGATTGCCATTTCAAGTATAGCTCCTATTGGTCTTCTTATGGCAGGATATAGCTCAAAAAATAAATATTCTTTTTCAGGCGGTCTACGAGCTGCTGCTCAATCCATTAGTTATGAAATACCATTAACTTTTTGTGTGCTAGCAATATCTCTACGTGTGATTCGTTAAAATAGATCTTTTTCCTATAAAATCCATTAACTATTTATATTCCTTTTTCTTATTTAGTATTTGGGTTGGTAAGTTAAACTAGATAGCTATATGAGTGAAACAAAACAACTTATAAATTTGTAGTAAAAAGAAAAAATCTCATTTACTACGTACAAGAAAAAAGTGGAAGTAAACATAAGCAGTGTAAACTCTTTATCCCAAGGTTGATATTTTTTAATTAGTCATCATATCTTGAAGCGGCCAAGAATAAAGGATTCACGATATGTAATTCCATTACTAGAATAATCCACCAAAAGTTAGTGAAGGGTTAGTAACACTAAAGAACATAAAACATTAGAGATTTTTGCCCATAAAAGGAATCATAATAAGGACTTGCAATTTCTAGAAATTATCAAGTAGTACTTTCTTCGGATTCCGATCCAGAGTATGTTCCCATTCACTTGTTAAGGAAATGGCTATCAAGAACGAATTAACCCTTTATCCATTTTTTCTTTTTAAATACCCCCTCCCTGGGGAAACAAGAATTGTAAAAAAGATATGGAGTGCACTAGAATTTTTCTTCATTATTTCCTTCTTCTATCCATATTCATGCAGAATTGCTCATGAACTAATACCCAACACTTTCCATTTATTAATTGAATTCCTATAACAAGTAACAAGTGTTTTATTCCAAGATTAAGTTATTACTGAACAAAGAAAAATTTTCATTATATTATAAAGGATGAGATCAATTCGGAAGCGCTTTTTCTTATTCTAGCAGACGGAATTCCTTTGGTCTAATTTAGGACTTTCAAATCTATTTTATTTTTATCTAATTCTATCTATGCCCTAGGGGCTAGGAACAAAACAGTCCTTTCCTTTTTCTGATCATAGAGAAGCCGTATGAAGCTAAGGTTTCATGTACAGTTTTGAAATAGCGGTGGGAACTGTGATGTTATCATCGACTATGATTATCTAACAGTTCAAGTACAGTTGATATAGTTGAAGCACAGTCAAAATACGGTTTTTTTATGGAATATTTGGCGTCAGCCTATAGGTTTTCTGGTTTTTTTAATTTCTTCTTTGGCATAATGTGAAAGATTACCCTTTGATTTACCGGAAGCAGAGGAAGAATTAGTAGCAAGTTACCAAACTGAATATTACGGTATCAAATATGGTTTATTTTATCTTGTTTCTTACCTAAATTTATTAGTTTCTTCTTTATTTGTAACAGTTCTCTACTTGGGCGGGTGGAATTTATCTATTCCCTATATATCCTTTTTTGATTTTTTCCAAGAAGCTAGCCTATGGCATGATTGTTGTTGTCCTACGGACTAAACCCTCCGGTTTATATAGACACCGAACGGGGCTAGGGTTACACAGAGTCGGTTACAATGGGAGGAGATCTACATATCCGTATCGCCAAGCTTGCCTTCCACGCCAAGGAGAGTCCCATCCGGACACGAGACGAAGTCTTCAATCTTTTATCCTCATAGTCCAACAGTCCAGCCAAAGGATATAGTCCGGCTGTCCGGATACCCCCTAATCCAGGACTCCCTCAGTAGCCCCTGAACCAGGCTTCAATGACGATGAGTCCGGCGCGCAGATTGTCTTCGGCATTGCAAGGCGGGTTCCTCCTCCGAATACTCCATAGAAGATCTTGAACACAAGGATAGTGTCCGGCTCTGCAAAACAAGTTCCACATACCACCGTAGAGAAAAAATATTTCTACCAATCTAATCTGCTGACGCTTTTAATTTCATGACATCACACCACGACCCGGTCCTTATTCGAACCGTCTTTCTCAACCAGCCTTGGCGCAAGTCGCGAGGCGGTTTCTTTGGCACGTCTTGTCGAAGCAGAGATCGTGTCCCCTTATCACGGGATTCTCATCAATACGGACGTGGGTAACCCAAGCATGCCCGTTGGTATGACTCCCTAATTGTAGGCAAGTCCCAAACTGTCACAAGGAGGACGCTTGGTATCAAGCCTCTTTATAAAGAGACCAAGGCCTATCCTGTCTTACTCCTTGAACTCAATTGAATCCTTCCCCCGCCTCGAGTTCCAACTCCCGAAGCTCAGGTCAGGCGCTTCGGACCTTCAACCATGTCCGGATCCAACCTTAGAGGTCGGTGGATGCCTTCCTCCATCACGGAGGAGGACGTCAAAAAGTTAAGGGAGGCCAGGTTTTTGACTAGCGAGATTGCGCACTGGCTGCCTACTCGAGGGCAGGTCATTCCCACTCCCAAACCCAGCGAGAGCGTCGTGTTCATATCTCACTTCCTCCGAGGGCTAGGCCTCGTCTAGACCCCTTTGTGAGGGGGCTCATGTTCTACTATGGGCTGGATATCCATGATCTTGCTCCGGATTCTGTCCTCCACATCTCGTCGTTTATCGTCTTGTCTGAAGCCTTCCTCCGCATTACCCCTCACTTCGGCCTGTGGCTCAAGACCTTCAAGGTGGAGCCAAAGATGATCTAGGGGCGGCACGCAGAGTGCGGAGGCGCCGCAATAAGTAAAAGTGCCGATGCCCCATGGCCCCATGGTTCTTTCTCGGAGGTGCCCAGCTTATGGCAACAAGAGTGGTTTTATATCACAGCTCCCAGGGGTACCAAGTGGGTGGCTCCCCCTGCTTTTCGCTTGGGCCCCCCGCCTCGACTAGCGTCATGGGTTAATAAGGGGCTGGACTGGGGGCCAGCAAAGGATGTGCCAATGTTGCAGAGCCGCATCCGAGATCTCCTTGAGAGAGATATCAGTCCAGTCACAGTAATGCAAGTCACGTTAATTCGTCGAGTCCTGCCCTGCAAATGTCGGCCCCTCCGCATGTGGGAGTTCAACCCAGAGGGACCGCGAGTTGTCCATCATTTCCTTGGCATGACGCCCGAAGAGATGTACAAATTGTTCTTCGGACCACAAATAATGTGTCCGGACACCACCGAGGATGCGGACTTGAACTGCAATCGTCCAGATACCCAAGTAAATAGCCCTGTGATCGAACACCCTGTATCTTTATTTATCAAAACATCATTCTGAAGGGTCGCTCTTTGCCCAGGACTGGGAAACAAAGGCGAAGATGATCAGGTGTCCAACCCCCCTCCCCGAGGTCTCACCGGATCCCGTACTGACAAGGATGCTGGAGCTCGCGCCTTATCAAGCGCCCTCAGGGGAAGAAGAAGGGGGCAGAAAAAGGCTAGCGCCTCCGCGAAGGAGGATAACCGGAGGGAAGAACTGAAATTCCCCCTTCCAAGGAAGGAAGAGGACCGCCTCTGAAGACCCGGAGACAATGGTCTCCAAACGGGGGAAGAAATCTTCGCCAGAGGGTCCTGTCCCGGAGGATACCCGGCCGCACAATGCCCGCAAGGGGGCCAGCCTTCAACCAAACAGTAAGTAGAAAGGGAAGTTCAATGAGGAACGTCCTGCTTAGCTTTTGAGAAAAATAACCGAAATATTTATCTTGTAGTCCGGGTCATAGCCCTTCTCAGCAGAGTTTGTCTTCGGGGGATCTTCTTCCGGAGATGATGGAGAGCGAAACGCCTCCCAATGCCCTCCCGCCTTACGAGGCGGGCGACCCCGAGGTGTCATCATGGAGGGCTTCTCCTGATCCAGCAAGGACAAAGGATAATCCCTTGGCTGCCCGAAGTCCCCAGTATCCGGCTCTTGAAGAGAGCAACCAAAGGAGTCTGGCACCGTCTGTTATGCGGTCGGACGTACTGAAGGATTTGCTAGAGCAAGCTACTATCTCAGAAGCGCATCGTACGCTAATGGGTACGGTGGTTGAGAGGATCTCATCCGGTGAAAGCAGGTTGCATGAAGCCTTTATGAGTCTGCTGAAAGGTTATGAGGTATGTGAAATAGTGTGTATTTTTTACAGTACCGCACACGTTAAGGTGTGCCCTATGCAGATAGTAGCCCCTGAGACTCTGGTTGCTGCCAAAAACGGCGGCAAACAGAGGATCATAGTCCCATGTAATAATCCAGCCGCCCTCACATGCAGGTGGCAGGAGGTCCGGTGGCTAGCCGGACTGGAGAGGTTGCCGAGCTCAAGCGGCAACTGCATGCGGCGGATGCCGACATCATGCTTGTCAACAAGCGGCTTGACGAGGCACATGGTATGTGATATCTCTAGTGATCGATACATAATAAGAATAGCATGATGCCAGTGTCTTTAATATGTTGCGCCTACAGATGGAGCTGCGGCCGTGGAGACCCTTCGAGAAGAACTTGCCCAGGCCAAAGAATAAGCCAGAAAAAGTGAAGTGACCGCCCTGAAAGCGGTCAAAGAGCTGAGGGCCGAAAAGGCTGCTCATTGCCAAAACAAGGAGGAAATAGCCAAAATGGTTGTGGAGTTGAAGGAAACCGCCGGTCGTTACGAGCTTCTCAAAAAGGAAGATCGAGCGAATATGACGGACCTGGAGAAGGCCACGATGGCAGCCAAGCACGCCCGCTCTACAATTAAAGCAATGAAGGAGGAGCTGCATCACGCCGGGGATATCACGGTTGGGAAGCCCTTTATGCTGCGGATGAAGTTCGTAGATCCTCGGTATGCTCCTTTGGACCGGCTGTGGAGTTCTACAGACGCTTATCTGGATTTGGCAGCGAGTGCCGCTGATGCGGCCGAGTACTTCAAAGATCAAAAAGATCGCAAAGTGGAGAAGTTGTTCTGGTCACAATTTAATGGTCCAGCGCGTCCGCTTCCTCTGAATGAGCGGATGGCCGAATGGGCCGAGCTCCATAGGTTGTCCGGACTTGCCATGAGGTCTGTTGTGGATCACCTGTGGCCGGGAGGGCCAAGGCCGAACAGTTACTTTAGTTTGGTGCACCAGTTCCTTGGTGTTGTGCCGTGCATCGACGCTATGAAGAGGTGGACATGCATCGAAGGTGCGCGGATGGCGCTTGCCCATGTCAAGACGCACTGGGCGTAGATGGAAGCCACCGCAATTGCAACCCCGAGTTCGGCAATTAGCCGAGTAGCTGCCAAGCACTACTTTGACGAGGTCCTTGAAGGCGCTCGTTCAATAGAAGCGCGGTGCTCAAAAAATGTTATGTTCTAGTGATATGTATTCTCATTGAAAACAATGTTTTAATGAATTATAAAGGCTATTTTTATACTTTTGCCTGAAAGTATTGTGATGCCTCCTGTGCGGCCGTTTATATATATATATATATATATATATATATATATATATATATATATATATACGGTAATTGCCTTTGGCTCCTAGGTGCATATGCACCCATTGTTAAAATACACATTTCGAAAAGTTGAAAAATTCGAAACAAAAATCCCGCGTGTATATCCAGACATTTTATGTGCGTGCACAAGGTTTCGGTGAAAAACGAGGTTTTTTGTGGCTTGTGTAAAAAAGACAATTTCTGATGCTTCATTATAACTATTCACGAGGCATTTCTTTATCTTTTTTACACAAGCCACAAAAAATGTCGTTTTTCACCGAAACCTTGTGAACGCACATAAAATGTCCGGATATACACATGGGATTTTTGTTCCGACTTTTCCAACTTTTTGAAATATGTATTTCGATAATGGGTGCATATGCACCTAGGAGCCAAAACACCGCTCTCATATACGGTATATATATATATATATATATATATATATATATATATATATATATGTATATAACCTGAAAGTTTGCAGTCGTCGGCTTCAGCCCCCACGCATATAATGCGGGGGTGTTCGCAGAAGACGCGTGTTCACACTTGATCCAACGTCTTGGTCATTAAGGAGGTGATAGCGCAGCGAACTAGGCAATCATACTATATTGCTTTAACACTTTCACTTAGCCATAGGAGTTTGATAGTGGGGCTACTATATAGCCCCAGGTGGCTCCACGCTCATCCCAATACGGGGCGCGTACATGCCTGGCCGGGAAATGGCCCTACGTTAATGTGGAGGAATCCCGAAGATTCCGCTAGGTCATCGAGTGGTTGACCAGTATCGCGCATTATCATGACAGTCAGTTTTTAGCTTTCTCTACTGAGGTGCTCGTCCGCTGAACCAGGGCACAATCGCAGTAGTTCTCCTGGTGCCGCCTTAGCCGATAGAGCGGAACGTAAGGTAGCAAAACGCGGGAGCCGGGCAAACCCTACATTTGACCAAAGACATGATTCGGAGCTGATGCATATGAGGCCTAACTCGCGACGCCGAACACTCCCTAAGGTGTTCGGTCTTTGAAATATATACTTGGCTTAAATGATGCCCTTAGATAATGAGCCCCTAGTGTCCGGGTACAAGAAATATTCTGACGTGGCCACATGCCAAAATGTCAGCATCCTTCTCGGTTGTATTGAGAATCCGGAGGATGTGAACAATAAAAGACATAAAAAAAGGTTTACGCATGGTCTTAATCTAAAGAGAAACCTTTGAATGGGTCCCTGCTGCACGTCTGCGCCTGTGTCTCCGTTGTGCCGTATCCTGGACGGGTGTAGCACGATTGTCATATGTAAAAGAGAGGTACTTAGTGAAAAGTTGTTGTGCAAAAAATTGGTTATTATAAATAAACAATGTAAAAGTCGAGATGGGTAAAGTTGAGCGGTATTATCGCGGCGAAGCCCATGGTACCGTCTATAAGGGTATAACCATCGAACCAATACAATGATTAGCCAGACTCGTCTAACCGTGTCCGCGGTCCTAACGACCGGTCATCTGTTCTGGTGGTGAGGCCGTCTAGTGTTCGGCTGTTAAAGCAGCCGTGCGTTGTTCTTCTCGTAAGGAGCGCTCAACATTCCCATGCACTATGATGGTGCCGCGCGGACTGGGCATTTTAAGCTGGAGTAAATCGTAACGCGGTATTGCATTAAAACGAGCGAAAGCCTCTCGTCCGAGTAGTGCTTGATAGCCACTTCACAATGGAGCAATGTCGAAGGTTAACCTTTCGCTTCGGAAGTTGTCGGGCGAGCCGAACACAACCTCTAGTACTAGAGAGCCCGTGCAGCGGGCCTTTGTGCCTGGTATTACTCCCCTGAAGGTAGTATTACTGTGGCTGATTTTTGTTGGGTTTATGCCCATTTTGCGGATAGTGTCCTGATATATCAGATTTAGACTACTGCCGCCGTCCATAAGGACTCGTGTGAGACGGTATCCGTTTATTATTGGGTCCAGCACCAAGGCCGCGGATCCTTCATGCCGGATACCTATTAGGTGATCCTTGCAATCAAAAGTGACCGAGCAGGCCGACCAGGGGTAGAACTCAGGGGTGACGGGTTCTACGGCTTGTGTATTCCGGAGTGCATATTTGCCTCTCCTCTTTGTCACATGGGTCACATTTACTGTTTTGACTTCTGGTGGGAATTTTTTTTGTCCCCCTGTGTCCTGCTGGCGAGGCCCATCCTCGTCCTCGCTCGGAGTGTCCTTCCCCTTGTGTTCGGCGTTTAGCTTGCCGGCCTGCTTGAAGACCCAACATTCTCTGTGGGTATGATTTGCAGGTTTGTCGAGGGTGCCGTGGATCTGACATAGTTTGTCTAGAATCTTGTTTAGGCTGGTCGGTCCATCTCTGTTGCCTTTAAAGGTCTTTTTCCGCTGACCCAGTCGAGAGCCACTGAATCCGGTGTTTACCGCCGTGTTATCTCGGCTGTCTTCTTTATTGCGGCGCTTGTTTTTACTGCGTCATGATTTTCCATTGCCATCCCTGACTTCGGATGTGCTTGGGTTGCTGGTGCTACTTCAGGCTAACCAGGTGTCCTCGCTCGCGCAAAAGCGGGTCATGAGGCTTGTTAGGGCTGCCATTGTTCTTAGTTTTTCATGGCCGAGGTGTCTGGCAAGCCATTCATCTCGGACATTGTGTTTGAAAGCTGCTAAGGCTTTGGCGTCCGGACAGTCGACAATTTGGTTCTTTTTAGTGAGAAACCTGTTCCAGAGCTTTCAGGCTGACTCTCAGGGCTGATGAATTATATGACTCAGATCGTCTGCGTCCGGAGGTCGGACATAAGTCCCTTGAAAATTGGCCCTAAAAGCGTCCTCGAGCTCCTCCCAACTTCCAATGGAGTTTTCGGCGAGGCTTTTTAGCCAGTGCTGAGCTGGTCCTTTGAGCTTGAGGGGCAAGTATGTGATGGCATGGAGATCGTCTCCGCGAGCCATATGAATATGGAGGATAAAGTCCTCAATCCAGACCCCTGGGTCTGTGGTCCCGTCGTACGCCTCTATGTTCACTGGTTTGAATCCTTCTGGAAATTCATGGTCTAGTACCTCGTTAGTGAAACATAGGGGGTGTGCGGCACCCTTGTATTTGGTTGTACCATGGCGTTCGGACAGTTGTGATATTTGGTGTTGGTTGAGTGCTGGAGCGCGTTTCCTTGTCCCGTAGATGGATCTGGTTGCGCCGGCCCTTTGACGCGAGTCTTCGCGTGGGTCATGTACTGACTCATGTGCGGCCTTGATGGCTGCTCTATCGCGGCCACGAGGTCGTCGATCCGACCGATTGGCGGTTTTATTTTTTGCTGCGTGGGCTCTAAGGCCTCATCGTCAAATTCAGGCAGCAGCTTTCGCTTTGGGTAGCTCTTCGTGTGGAGACTGCCACCGTACTTTTCTGCCGTGTCAAGCACCTTGTTCCATCTACTATTGAGTGTGTTTTGTGCGGCCTTGAGCCTTTGTTTCTGCTTCTTCAGACTTCGTGCGGTGGCGATAAGCCTTTCTTGCTCTAGCTGCCTTTCCGGGATGATGCGTTCATCGTCATCCGGACTGTTTTCTTCTCCGGAGACGGGTTGATTGGCTTGACGTTCGGCGTCGCCGTGTTCGGACGGCGGTTCCGCACTTTGTTCATTGTCTGCTGGCTAACCCTGCTCTATTGCTGGGTCAATTTGGCTTCTTCTTGCGCTGTTATCGCTGTTTTTGCCGAGGCGGGATTTGGAGCAGCGCCTACGGCGCCGCTTTGATTGCTTGTCGAGGGAGCTATCTCTCGCTGCATCCTTCCATTCCTCGTCATTATTTTCTTTGGGTATATCCACCATGTATATGTCATGTGATGAAGTGGCAGTCCAGCGCCCTGTTGGTGGTGGTTGTTGTTCGTCTCCTGCATTGTTGTCCATACCATCGATGTCTTCGGAGTCGAAGTCGAGCATGTCGGTTAAATCATCGACAGTGGCTACTAAGTGGGTGGTGGGTGGGTAGTGAACTTCTTCGTTATCCGCATCCCATCCTAGCCGAACATAGTTCGGCCAAGGTTCTCCTGACAGGGAGAGAGATCATAACGAGTTCAACATATCGCCTAAGGGCGAGTGCTGAAATATATCCACGGAGGCGAACTCCATGATCGGCGCCCAATCGGATTCAATAGGCATGGGCGCAGGCGGTTCAGAGTCCGTGACCGGAGACTAGTCCAGTAGTTCAGCGACACGACTCTCGTGAGGGGTAAGGTTAGTATTCGGCTCTATCACCACTGAGGGTGCGGCCTCCGAGGCGGGGTCTATCCTCCCATCCTCGAATGGCGCAATCTGTTCCGGACTGAAGGCTGGAGTAGTTGCTGGCGTGATCTCCCGAACACTGTCCGATGGCAGAGCTATATCGTGCTCGTCATGATCGTGCGGAACACTAGGCATGGGCCCAAATCCGTCGAAGATCAAGTCACCGCGGATATCGGCAGTGTAATTCAAGTTTCCAAACCTGACCTGATGGCCAGGGGCGTAGCTCTCGATCTGCTCGAGATGGCCAAACGAGTTGGCCCGCAGTGCGAAGCCGCCAAATATGAAGATCTGTCAAGGGAGGAAGACCTCACCCAGGACCGCGTCGTTGTCGATGATCGAAGGGGCCATCGAGCCTTACGGCGATGGCATAGTGGAACTCTCAATGAAAGAACCAATGTCAGTGTCAAAACCGGCGGATCTCGGGTAGGGGGTCCCGAACTGTGCGTCTAAGGCGGATGGTAACAGGAGGCAAGGGACACAATATTTACCCAGGTTCGGGCCCTCACGGTGGAGGTAATACCCTACTTCATGCTTGATTGATCTTGATGATATGAGTACTACAAGAGTTGATCTACCATGAGATCGTAGAGGCTAAACCCTAGAAGCTAGCCTATGGCATGATTGTTGTTGTCCTACGGACTAAACCCTCAGGTTTATATAGACACCGGAGGGGGCTAGGGTTACACAGAGTCGGTTACAATGGGAGGAGATCTACATATCCATATCGCCAAGCTTGCCTTCCACGGCAAGGAGAGTCCCATCCGGACCCGAGACGAAGTCTTCAATCTTGTATCTTCATAGTCCAACAGTCCGGCCAAAGGATATAGTCCGCCTGTCCAGATACCCCCTAATCCAGGACTCCCTGAGTGGTGCTTGATTACCTCCCTAGGAACACGAGGGATATCAGATGGTTGCCAAGCAAACACATTGATATATGCCCGCAGGAAGGCAACGAGTGGGCTTTCCTTGTCATCAAGGGTGGCACTGATAGTAAAGATACCATCAGCGCCAGCCAGCCCTGTCGAGACCTTTTTGACAGAAGGTGCAGCGGCCTTGGATCTTGCTACCTCTTGAGCATGCGTTGTCTCGGCCTCCTGGGAACGGGGGTCCCCAGACTTGCCTGCCTGCGGCCCACGGCATGGCTCTGCCAGCGGGCCTGTACGACCCATCTTCACCAGCAAGCTTTCAAGACCCTCGCAAGGCGTACAACACAAGACCTCCTCGGGAGCGGCCTCACCAGGCTGGCTCGCGAGGGGCGGAGAGATCAAGGCAAGGCAAACCTCATGAGGTTTCAGTGATGTGAGCCATGACGATCGAGACCAGGCGGGCGCCAGCACGCACAGTGTCCTTGTTTCCTCTTTGGTGCTAAGGAGGCAAGCGCAGGCGAGGAGTACCGAGGCGTCAAGCAAAGGTTTCCCTATCGATGCAACAAGACCAAGACCAGCAGGACGGTAGGACGGAGGTCACCGTGGAGCCCAAGACAGCGTTACCACCAGAGCCTTTAGCACACGGAGACTACTTTTGTCAGGATAAGATGTACTAGTTGTCCCCTTTCAAATTGGCCGTTGTGGGATCCCTTCCCGCTCAATATTTGGGAAGAGGATCAGGGCCTCTATAAATAGGACTAGCCACCACAATAGGAGGGATCGAATCCTCACGCACACAAGTTCACCAAGAACAAGAGCACCTCGCCTCAGGAGGCTGTTCTTCCCCTTGTACTATTCATCCTCAACCCAAGAGGCAATCCACCACTGAAAGTGCGTTATATCGACTAGAGAGGGGGTGAATAGGCGATTTTTATGAAATTCTTCACTGAGGAATTTGCTAGTGAGGAAATTCCTTAGCGAAGAACTGCTAGCAGCGGAATAAGTACTCAGAGGTAAACATAACAGAATACACACATGGTCATCATGATGAAATGAAGACAAACACAGAGTACAGAAAGCGTAAACACAGGATAGCACACGATGAAGACGAACAGACTGAAGAAATTGAACTGAGGAAATCGAGAAAGTCTTCAGTCAAAGTCTTCAAACACATATATGAACAAACACACAACACAGTAATGAGGAAATGAAAGTGTTGAGGAAATAGAACCAGTAAGCTTGGTGAAGACAATGATTTGGTAGACCAGTTCCAACTGCTGTCTCAGTTGTACATCTGGTTGGAGCGGCTGAGTATTTAAACTCGAGGACACCTAGTCCCGGACACACAGTCCTCACCGTATTCTCCTTGAGCTAAGGACACACAGTCCTCGCCCAATCACTCGTGGTAAGTCTTCAGGTGACTTCCAAACCTTCACAGACTTGGTCACTCGGCGATCCACAATTCCTCTTGGATGCTCTAGACCTTGACGCCTAACCGTCTGAAAGAAGCACAGTCTTCAAAGGTAACAAGCGTCGGATCCACGCAGGATCAATCTCTTCAGTGATGCTCAATCACTTTGGGTTTGTAGGTGTTTGGGTTTGGGTTTGGATTTTCCTCACTTGATGATTTTCGCTCAAAGTCCTCGGAGGATGGGTTGCTCTCAAATGATAAGTGTCAAGTTCACGCGGAGCAGCCAACTAGCTAGTGGTTGTAGGGGGCGGCTATTTATAGCCTAGGGAGCAGCCCGACATGATAAGACATAAATGCCCTTCAATGATATGACCGTTAGGTGGACAAGATATTTTAGGACAGTTGGCGCTTAGCACAGCAACGGTCGGAAATTTGAGGTTCAAATTCCTCAGGGCAATCATGTTCCTCACTGTGTAGGCAATTCGCACTGGCAAATTCCTAACTCCTCAGTAAGAGCAAGGTCCTCAGTGACCAGAAGAACTGCGTCTCTGTCACTAAAGAATTTGACTGAACTATATGAGATTTCCAATGGCTTCACTCGAAGGGATTGGTAGGTGTAGGATTTGAGTTGAGCATCACATGGAAATTTTCTCCTTAGTATTTCCTCGACCCCCTTGAACAGTACGGTGTTTCCTATGACTCAAGAAAGAGAAATGAAACTACGAAAACAAAAGTCTTCACGCTTCATGTTCCTCGAATGAATACCAAGTCTTCAAGGTTACACCAATTTCTTCACTTTCAAAGTCTTCAGTATATCAAAGTCTTCAATCGAAGAACTTCATTTTTAGGGGTCGACTTTCACTATAAATATCAAACTCCTCATAGACTTATAGACCTGTGTACACTCACAAACGCGTTAGATACTTAACCTATAAGTCTTCAATACACCAAAATCACTAAGGGGCACTAGATGCACTTACAATCTCCCCCTTTTTGGTGATTGATGACAACATAGGTGAAGTTTTCAACGGGGATAAATATATGAAGTGTAAAAACAGATATTGAGGAATTTGATTGCAAGATATAGAAGAACTCCACCTGAAGATGTGCATAGTGAGGAATTTGCTTTTAAAGCAATGCACACTTGAAGAGATGAATCATGGAGATCTCCCCCTATATCTTGTAATTCATACACGCATTTGATATATAATGTGAAGAATTTGAAATGCATGATGAAATATGGTGCCTGATGTAATTCAGCATGCGTGCAATAATATTAGCGAGGAATAAGCATGCAGAATAGTGCATCAAATCAGAGCATAGTGCATCAAAAGTATCAGAGCACCATCGGTTTTAAGATTACAACTCGATCCAATAAAAGTTTCGGAAGAACGAGAGTTGTAACTTAGCAAAAAAATTGCCCTTTAAAACAGACCCGCTTGAAGACTAACTCAGATTTCTCCCCCTTTGTCATCAAATGGCCAAAAGGATCGAAACTGAGGACTAATGCCCCTGAAGAAATTCAAGTTGATGAAGGAGCGCCAGCGTTGTTGGGGTCAGTCGTTGACGTAGGGCCTGTCGCGGTGTCGTCCAAGTCTTCAGTTTCATCAGTGTCGCGCGATGAAGAATAGGAGCTGGCCACCAAAGAAGGAACTGGGACCTTCTTGTATTTCTTTGGAGGAGGTGCACACCAGGCAAATTCTTCATTGAGACCCATTTTCTTCAGATCATCAGCGCTGTAGACTTGAGAAAGAACAGCCCAGGTGCGGTTGAGGGTTTCATGAAGGTAGTAGTGGTTTTTCTTCACTGCATTGTGTGTTGAAGTCATGTTGTGAAGAATTGAACCAAACTGACGCTTGACCCATTTGTGATTGCGATCAACCTTTTGATGAAGACTGAGGAGTGACTCACGATCAGTCATCACCCTGGGTGCTGTGGCTTGAGGATTTGGCTTGGCAGTATTGGCGGCAGTGTCATGTGTGGCAGAGTCATCATTGGTGGAGTAAGATGCAGCCTTGTGAAATTGTCCATCCAATGGACGAATGCCTTCATTGATCACAGCAGTAGCCTTGCCCTTTTCTTCAGCTGAGGAAAATGTCCTTTTGAGGACTTCAATGGGAGGCAAGTAGCTGCAGTGGTTGAGAGTTTCAGCTTTGTAATTGAGTGAAGACCTTGTCCTGATGAATCTCATAATCCAAGGCGCATAAGGCTTCAGCTCAAATGGTGACATAGCAATGTTGGTCAGAGTCCTCATGAAGAAATCATGGAAGTTGATGGGAACGCCATGAATGATGTTGAAAAGCATATTCTTCATGATGCCAACGACTTCTTCATCACTTGAGTCGTGGCCTTTGATGGGACTCATTGTCTTCGTCAGAATGCAATAGACAGTCCTAGGCACATACAACAGTTCCTTGACGAGGAATTGGGTTCGAGGGGCCTGCCCTGGCTTCAAAGGCTTCATCAGCACTTGCATATAGTGATTTGAAAGCTCAGGTTCATTGTAAATACAACGTGCATCTTCAGTGGGTGGACTCAGAGGAAGGGCATGAAGCAATTCAGATGCTAGGACCTTATAATGCGTATTTTCGGTCATCCAGTCCAGAACCCATGAATTCACATCTTCAGAGTTGCCGGTGATGTGCAGCGTTGCATAAAATTGAAGAATGAGTTCTTCATTCCAATCGCATATGTCAGTGCAGAAGTTGAGCATCCCAGCGTCATGAAGAACACTGAGGGCTGGCGTGAAGCACGGCATAGACTCCATATCCACATGAGGAATATGTGCATGGTCAAAGACTTTGTCCTTGTTGAAAAGCACTAAGGAATAGAAATTAGCTTGACTAGCAGTCCAGAAACGCCTCTTCCTTATGCGAGCAGAGTCATAAGGGTTGTATTCAGTGAAGAACACATGCTCGCCAAAGAAGCCTTCAGCCTTGAACTTTTGTTTCCTTGAGAACGGATCCTTTGGCTTGGGCAGAGGAGTGTCAGTGAGTTGCATCACAACCTCAGGAATCACGATCTCAGGTTCTTCAGGCTGAGGAATTTCAGGTTCTTCCTCAGGTGCAGTCACCTTTTCAGTATCAGCAGCAGTTTCTTTAGCACTAGTGGCTGGAATTTCTTCATTCACAGAAGTAGTGGGATGAGTTTCTTCAGAGCCCATCAGAACAGTTGGTGCAGGGGAATGAGGAATTTGCAGAAGTGGGGTGAAGAGTGGGGAATTGGGATGCTGACTTTCCCAAAAGTCATCATTCATCACTGGAGTTGTGCTTCCAATATCCACATCTTCATCATCAATTTCTTCAACACCAGCCTCTTCAGCATCAAACTGAGGTATTGGTGATGAGATCATTGGGGTTGAAGGGATTGAATCCACTTCAATTTCTTCATCAATCCGCTCTGAGGAAGCAGCAGATTGAGTTTCTTCATCTGATCCACTTGGGATCACATAGTCTTCTCCAAAAGGAACTAGGTCCTTTGATGGCATAGATGAGATTGGAACAGCATCAATTGGATTGGCAAACGAGCTGGTCATGGGCTTCATCTTCTTGGGAGCTGAAGATTCTGAAGCATTTGATGCTTTCCTTTTCTTCACTGCAGCTCGCTCTGCAGCCTTTGTCTTCTTCACATCCAGTGCAGATGGAAGGATTGGAGTTGGTGTAGGCGCAGGTGGAGCTGAGGAATCTGGTTGATTTTCCTCAGGCGCAACTGATGGAGTTGCCCTGACTTCTTCAGTTTCTTCAGGCGCACCACTAGTGGATGCCCTGGCAGTTTCTTCAGTAGCTGGTGTGGAGTCATCAGCCCTGGAACTGGCATTTTCTTCAGCAGCCTGAAATTCATCAGAGGTGCTGGCATGTTCTTCAGTGGGCTGTGCTGAAGGTTCAGCTTGAGGAATTTCTTGTTGCAATGGGGCTGCAACATTGGTGAATTTCTCAGTCAGTTTCACAAACCTGACTTTTGCTCCTTTCTAGTCAGCATAGTATGCATCAAAGTCGTCACTAAGGGCTTTGATGTCAGCCTGCATCTTGATGAGTTCTTCAGGCTTCATTGTGAGAACATTTTTCCTCAGCAGTTTCTCTTCCCTTTACTGTGATTTCTTGATTTGCCTGGCCCTATCATATTCCCACTTCTCCTCTTGGATGAAGTGAGTCAGCATGTGACTTTGGCCAGGAGTCAGCTTGAAGTCAGGCATAGGTGTGTTGGGATCCTTATGCCAAATATTGATGTAATCGAGGATCGCCCTTGGATCCAGCAGTAGGGGCACAGGTGTGCCTTTTGCTTTAGCAGCCCTTTCTTAGCGGTCCCTGATGATTTCAGCAAGTTCTTCTTCATCAGC
Organism: Aegilops umbellulata; assembly: GCA_032464435.1. Classification (NCBI taxonomy): domain Eukaryota; kingdom Viridiplantae; phylum Streptophyta; class Magnoliopsida; order Poales; family Poaceae; genus Aegilops; species Aegilops umbellulata. Next base: position 232,825,631 of record CP136055.1, on the reverse strand, counting down.
TTAATCATCATCAGAGAGTACAGTAAAGACTACCTGCTTCTTGTTGGGACTTGGGCGAGTACCGCGTCCAGCAGTAGCCTTTTTCTTCAACAAAGAGGGTCCAGCTGAGGAACTTGGTGCAGCTGAGGAACTAGCTGAGACACCAGAAGCAATAGAGACGCCTACAGTCCTTTGACACGTGGCAAGATGCACAGGTGCTGAGGACTTTGGCGGAACAGCTGAGGACTTGGTCGGAGGTGCTAAGGATTTCGCAAGAGCAGGGGCATCTTGAGGAAATTGCCTTGAAGACTTTGACGTTTCTGGCCGTGAGGGCGCAGCAGAGGAACTTGGTCGTGAGGGCATTGCTGGTGAAGCACTTGGCTTGCGAGCGGGCTTCTTGGGCATTGATTTCCTCGGCTTGACAGAGGCCTCAGTGGCAGCAGCAGCAGCAGAGTCTTCAGTAAATTTCCTCACTGCTTCTCTGGCTTGTCTTGCCAATTTGGCTTGACGCTTGGCCCATTCTATAGGAAAATCCTCACCGCGTTTAACGCTAGTGGGATCAGCCACTTGGCCAAGTGCCAGTGGGGCTCTTGGGCATGGAGGGTTTGGTGCGAATTTCTTCATGTACTTGGGAGTGACGTACTTGTACTCCCTCCATTGACGTGCCCATCTCCTTTCAATCCTTTGAATGCGCACCTTGCGCTGATTTTTATCTTCCTCAGGTGGTGTGCAGTAATCTTTGTATAAATCCTCAGGAATTTCAAAGGCAGTCATGACCTCAGGCTTCTTTCCTCCTTTCTGTGGCTTTTTACCGTCAGCCATTTTCTTCAGTTGAGGAATTTGAACAATTGAATTCTCTGCAGAAGTGTGCAACTGTTCTTCGAGGAACGCTGCAAACGAGTTAAGTTGATGAGAACCTAATGATTCAGCAGCGGACATGTGTACCCGTGAACAGAGTATAGTTGCGAGGAATTTGAAGAGGTCATATGCGTTCTCAGAGGGTTTTTCAAAAAGAACAAGTTTGAGGAATTTGACCAGATGCGTCTTGAAGAATTTCACTAAGTGCGCTATATCTTAGGTTCCGGAGTTGTATAGATCGAGGATCCACACAATTGAGGAATCTTGAAGAAATTGATGCTTAGGGAAATGAATCAAGAACAGATAATATGTGAGGTGTTTTGTGTGTGAGGATTTGAAGAATAAAACACCTTTGAAGATTTTGTAGAAAAATTTTGAATCAAAGAGGGCAGTAAAAGTAACTTTTAATTACCCTGAACGAAGAACACGACGAACTGTGAGTTGAAACAGTGAAGTTCGTCGTTGCAGATCTTCCACGCCCTAACTTGGCGGAGGAAGACGTCTACGGCGACTGCGGAGGTGAAGATTTCCGCGGTCGGCGCGAGTACGACGGCGACGAGGTCGAGGCAGTGAAGCTCTTCCTCACCGGCGACGTTGGAGTAGCGACGGCACTAGGGTTAGGGAAGCTCGAGCGGGAGAGTGAGATCGAGCGGAGTAAAAGAAGTGAGGAAGGGGACAGGGGTATTTATAGCCACGGTGAAAAACTGCTCGCGCGAAAATTTGGGACGAACGTGCCCCTGACTGTTCTCCTTCTCACGACATGTGTTACCCACGTACTGTGTAGTGGAGATCGTGTAAGATCGTGGGTGAATAAACAAATGCATCGTGGGATGCGGAACGGTTTGAGCGATAAAACCGCAAATTTGGATAAGATTAGTTTTAACATTCCGTTCGCAATTTCTTCAGCTGACAAGGACACAGTGAAGATTTTGAACGAGTTTCAAATAGAACGCACATGAAGAATTTGTGAACAGATTAGATTGAGTATAGCATAGAGGGGAAGGGTCCGATCACATTCACTTAGCAGAAGATCCAACTTGAAGAAATAGCTATAAGTGAATGTTGTAGAGGACATAAACTCATATATATATATATATATATAGCCAATGAAGAAAACGATGGCACAAGTGAAGATTTTGCAAGTTGAAGAATTTGAACAACTGAGGAATTTCAAAAGTTGAGAAAAAAACTCAAATTGAAGATTTTCAACTTTTGTGGTGGCTTGACCCACCATATAAGAATGATGATTTCAGACACCGCGTACAATTGTCGTAGGGTTCTGAGAATCAAATTCTTCATTAATTTCTTCAAACTTAGAGTGTTATTCTTCATTGATTGAAGAAAAACGTTTCTTCATGTGTTGCACATCTAAGTCATCAATTTTGCATAAGTGTTAGGATGAGTGCCTTTTCAAAGTACATTCGAAGATTCTAAGATATTTAGCTCACACCGCAACTTGCTAAATCTCTTCTCATCCAAGGGCTTAGTGAAGATATCGGCTAGCTGTTCTTCAGTCTTCACATGCTCAATAGAAATGTCGCCCTTCAACACATGATCACGAAGAAAATGATGACGAATCTGAATGTGCTTTGTCTTTGAGTGCTGAACTGGGTTGTGAGCAATCTTGATGGCACTCTCATTGTCACAGAGGAGAGGCACATTCTTCACGTTGATACCATAGTCCTTGAGTGTTTGCTTCATCCATAGCAGTTGAGCACACCAAGAACCAGCAGCAATGTACTCAGCTTCAGCAGTAGACAGTGATACGCAGTTCTGTTTCTTCGAGGACCAACAGACCAAAGATCATCCGAGGAAATGACAAGTACCAGATGTTGACTTGCGGTCCACACGGTCACCAGCATAGTCAGAGTCCGAATATCCAATGAGATCAAAATCCGAGCCCTTGGGATACCATAATCCAAGTGTTGGTGTGTGAGCTAGATATCGAAGAATATGCTTCACAGCCTTATGGTGATTCCTTCGGTGCAGCTTGAAATCGGGCACACATGCAAACACTAAGCATTATATCTGGCCTAGATGCACATAAGTACAATAAAGAGCCAATCATGGAGCGGTATACCTTATGATCGAAGTCAGTACTATTTTCATCAGTGCATAGATGACCATTTGTGGGCATAGGAATTTTGATGCCTTTGCAATCTTGCATGCCGAATTTCTTCAGGACGTCCTTGAGGTATTTCTCCTGAGATATGAATATGCCATTGCGCTGTTGACGAATTTGAAGACCTAAGAAGAATTTCAACTCTCCCATCATAGACATTTGATATTCTTCACTCATCAAATAGGCAAATTCATCACTATAACGTTGGTCAGTACAGCCAAAGATGATATCATCAACATATATTTGGCACACAAACAGTTCACCATCATAAGATTTAGTAAAGAGAGTGGGATCGAGTGAACCGGGTGTGAAGCCTTTCTTCATGAAGAATTCCTTCAATGTATCATACCACGCCCGTGGGGCCTGCTTGAGGCCATAGAGGGCCTTGTTAAGTCTGAAGTCTTTGTCAGGGTGTTTTGGATCTTCAAAACCTGTGTGTAGCCTTGAGCTACTAGTCGTGCCTTATTCCTCACCACAACACCATTTTCATCTTGCTTGTTGCGGTAGATCCACTTTGTGCCAATGATGTTATGCTTGCGAGGATCGGGACGATTGACTAGTTCCCAGACGTTGTTGAGCTTGAACTGATGTAATTCTTCTTGCATGGCCTGAATCCACTCAGGCTCCAAAAATGCTTCATCTACCTTAGCAGGCTCTGTGATAGAGACAAAAGCAAAGTGCCCACAAAAGTTAGATAGATGTGAAGCTTTTGAGCATGTGAGAGGACCTGGTGCTCTAATGTCATCAATGATCTTCTCCACTTGCACTTCTTTTGCAACGCGAGGATGAGCTGGTTGTCGTTGAGGAATTTGATCAGCATTTTCTTCAGTATCAATTTCCTCAGCATTTTCTTCAAGTGCATCAGCTCAACGTTCTTCACGTTCTGGAATGAATTCTTCAGCAGATTCTTCAGTAGGAATGACATCTTCGGTAGCCTTGTGCTTGATAGAATCCTCAGGTGATGGTTCATCTAACACAGAAGGTAGGTGCTCTCTTTGCGAGCCATTAGTTTCATAGAACCGCACATCTACAGTTTCAACAATCTTGTGAAGAACATTGTTGAAGACTCTGTAGGTGTGCAAGTCCTTTCCGTAACCAAGCATAAAACCTTCATGTGCTTTTGGTGCAAATTTAGAGTTGTGATGAGGATCTCTAATCCAGCATTTAGCACCGAAGACTTTGAAATAACTCACATTGGGTTTCTTGTCAGTGAGGAGTTCATAGGCAGTCTTCTTGAAGAATTTGTGAAGATATACTCTGTTGATGATGTGGCATGCAGTATCAATTGCATCAACCCAGAAACGACGAGGGGTTTTGTCCTCATCGAGCATAGTGCGATCCATCTCAGCAAGAGTCCTGTTCTTGCGCTCCACAACGCCATTCTATTGAGGTGTATAAGGAGCAGATAACTCATGAGTAATACCAAGTTCATCAAGATATTCATTTAGACCCGAATTCTTGAACTCAGTGCCATTGTCACTTCTGATGTGCTTGATCTTCACACCAAAGTTGGTTAAAGCCCTCGAGGAAAATCGTTTGAAGACTTCCTGCACTTCATGTTTGTAAGAGACAAGGTGTACCCATGTGTAACGAGAGTAATCATCAACAATAACAAAGCCATATTGAGATGCTTCATTTGAAAAAGAGGAGTAGTGATTAGGACCGAAGAGATCCATGTGAAGCAATTCGAATGGTCGAGTAGTGGTCATGATGGCTTTGTTGGATGCTTGGCCTTTGTCATCTTTCCAGCTTCACAGGCACCGCATAAGTGATCCTTGACGAATTTGACATTCTCAATGCCAATGACATGCTTCTTCTTCGCAAGCACGTGCAAATTTCTCATGCCTGCATGACCAAGTCGTCGATGCCATAGCCATCCTTCTGAAGCTTTTGCAAGTAGGCACACGGCGGGTTGTGAATCTGCAGAGAAATCAACAATATACAAATCTCCTCTCCTAAAGCCTTCGAAGACTTTGTGAGGGAGTCCTGGATTAGGGGGTGTTCAGATAGCCGGACTATACCTTCAGCCGGACTCCAGGACTATGAAGATACAAGATTGAAGACTTCGTCCCGTGTCCGGAAGGATCTTTCCTTGGCGTGGAAGGCAAGCTAGGCGTGCGGATATTCAAGATCTCCTACCATTGTAACCGACTCTGTGTAACCCTAACCATATCCGCTGTCTATATAAACCGGAGGGTTGTAGTCCATAGGCGAACCATCATCATACACAATCATACCATAGGCTAGCTTCTAGGGTTTAGCCTCCTTGATCTCGTGGTAGATCTACTCTTGTACTACCCATATCATCAATATTAATCTAGCAGGAGTAGGGTTTTACATCCATCAAGAGGGCCCGAACCTGGGTAAAATAAAGTGTCCCTTGTCTCCTGTTACCATCCGACCTTGACACACAGTTCGGGACCCCCTACCCGAGATCCGCCGGTTTTGACACCGACATTGGTGCTTTCATTGAGAGTTCCTCTGTGCCGTCGCGATCAGGAAGGATGCCTCTTCCCGTCTTTAAGGACGGCGCCATTACAAAAGGAGCCTTGGCTGTCAGCCAAACTCTCCGGCTAGGTGGTTTTCTCGCAACCGCTTGTTCGGCTGTTGCGCCGACGGTGACCTCCCGGGTCATCGAAAGCAACCTCCACGTCGGCTCAGAACTCGTTGAGCAATTGCATCCGATGGATCTCTCTTCTGTAAACGAGCTCCTGGATCGCATCTCCGCACTGGGTGTCGCTACAAATTACGACCAGGTTGGGCTTAAACCCAATCTAAGAGAAATTAACTCTCCCCAAGTCACCCACCACGTTGCTGTGGTGGAGACACAATGCGGCGACCCTTCATCTATCTTAAGGACTAGCTACGTCCGAATTCTCGAACCCTCCATGCCGGATATCCGCGGAGGGGAGGATACAATCCAAGACCTGAGCTTAAAATCAGGCAAATCGGATAACATCCAAGACTCCGGATCTCAGAATCCGGAAGTTCTTCGGCCTCCGAACAGCAAACTGGGCGAGGTCTCAGATTCAATGACACCCGCCCGCCCGATCTTAAGAAATCTTTCCCAAATCAGGCAAATGCCCGAAGAAACAGTACATCATTACTGGGCCAGATTCCTCCTGGTTATGAACAGGATAAAGGACTGTCGCGAGGGAGACGCAATTTCAATCTTTTGCAGTAACTGCACGGACAAGGGAATACTCAACGCCGTAAGTCGTCGTAATATTACACACTTTGTTGACTTGGCGTCCATAGTACAAAAATACTGTGCGATGGAAAGTGCTTGGAAAACCGAAATAAAATTTTGGGATAATCCGGCCTTGAATAGCAATCCCGTCTGAATTAAGAGGGCGCACCACAGTAAGGCGCCCGGACTAAATACCAAAAAATCAAAAACCTTTAGAGGGCATGGAACCGTACTGGAAAAGTGGCTAGATGGACCCTACAAGATTCACAGTGCAGAGGACTCCACCCCAACTGACAGCCTCAGGGCATGTTGGATACTCCGGCAGGTGGCCAAAATTGGCGAGGACCTCCTAATTCCAGAGGTCGAAGGAAACCAGCCTGAGAATTTCAGTTCCGTTCTCACAGTATTTGAGACTTTCGCATCAAATAACATGTGAAAAAGAACACTCCGCAGCCTCACTGAAGTCTATCAAGTAGCGACAATAAACCCATGGAGTAATACTGCTATCACCTTCAACGCGAGTGACGAACCTAAATTTCGAACAGCCAGAGCACCAGCCGCATTGGTCCTCAGTCCCATAGTGGACGGCTGTCGCCTCGCAAAGGTACTCATGGACGGAGGCAGCGGATTGAACCTCATTTACGAGGAAACCCTCCAAAATATGGAAATAGACTGGAACCGCATTGAGCGAAGCAGCACAACCTTTAGAGGAATAATCCCCAGTCAGGAACCGTGCCGCACTGGAAAGATCACACTAGATGTGGTATTCGGCACGCCGGATAATTACAAGTCCGAATAGATCACGTTCCAGGTGGCCCCGTTCAAAAGCGGATATCACGCTATACTAGGACGGGAGGCTTTCAAAATTTTCCATCAAATCAGTTACCATTCGCTGTGCTTCCTCGACGCATACTCCGGTTACCATCAAATCAAGATGGCAGGATCAGACCAAGCCGCAACAGCATTCATCACACCATATGGCCCATTCTGCTTCAACACAATGCCCTTTGGGCTAAAAAACGCCGGCGCAACATATTAGCGCATGATTCAAACATGCCTGGCAAACCAGATCGGCAAAACAGTGGAGGCGTATGTAGATGATGTGGTCGTTAAATCAAGACATGTCGAATCTCTAGTAGACGACTTGAGGCTTACATTCGACAACCTCCGAAAATACGACATTAAGCTCAATCCGGAAAAATGCGTTTTCGGCGTTCCAGCCGGAAAGCTCCTGGGCTTCATTGTATCCGGCAGAGGAATTGAGGCAAACCCAGCTAAAATCTGAGCTTTGTCACAATTGGATGTCCCAAAAGACCTCAAACAAATACAGAAACTCACCGGATGCGTGGCGGCTTTAAGCCGCTTTATCTCCCGCCTGGGAGAAAAGGCATTGCCCCTTTACCGCCTCCTCAGGCGCACCGAACACTTCGAGTGGACAGATGCTGCCACGGCCGGACTCGAGGAAATAAAGGCCATATTGGCAACAAACCCAGTCCTGGCCGCGCCGAACACTGGCGAACCCATGCTATTGTACATTGCCGCAACTCATCAAGTTGTTAGCGCAGTACTCGTCATCGAGCGGGCAACGGACGGACACAAACTCCCCCTTCAAAGGCCGGTTTACTACGTGTCCACTGTCCTCACACCATGCAAATCACGGTACCCGCATTACCAAAAGATTGCATACGCGGTGTTTATGGCATCCCGGAAGCTATGACACTACTTTCAAGAGTGTTCTATCACAGTAGCCTCGGAAGTACCACTCAACGATATTATCAACAACCGTGATGCAACGGGCCGGATAGTAAAATGGGCCATAGAGCTCCTCCCGTTCGACATAACCTACAAACCACGGCGAGCCATTAAATCGCAAGTCCTAGCCGACTTCGTCGCCGAATGGACAGAGGCCGAACTCCCTAAAGAGTACGGCACATATTCAAACTGGATCATGCATTTCAATGGCTCCAAAATGTTGGCCGGACTGGGGGCTGGCGTCGTTTTGACGTCCCCTACAGGAGACACAGTCCAATATGTACTCCAAATTATGTACACGGGCTCCAACAATGCAGCCGAATACGAGGCCCTTCTACATGGTCTCCGGATGGCAGTATCCATGGGCATTCAACGCCTGGAAGTACGCGGGGACTCAAACCTCGCGATATCCCAAATAAATGGCGACTTCAACGCCAAAGACCCAAAAATGGCAGATTATCGCAATGCCATCCTAAAAATGTCAGTTCGGTTCGAGGGACTGGAGTTTCACCATATAGCCCAAGAAAATAATCAGGCAGCGGACGTCCTGGCACGCTTCGGAGCAAAACGAGATGCAGTACCCCCCCAACATCTTCAGTCCCCCCCCCCCAACATCTTCTTAGAAAGATTATTCAAGCCATCTGTAGCATGGGAGGAGGAACCCTCGGATAACAGTCCGGACACAACCGCACAACCTGACGCCGAACAATCCGACATAATCGGAGGCCCTGCCACCGAAATCACACCTTCAGCCCACATAATAATGGCGGTCATCGCCCCCTAGACAGAACCATTCCTAGCCTACCTTACTAGGCAGGAACTCCCAGAGGACCAAAACGAGGCACGCTGCATAGTGCGGCGATCTAAATCCTATAAAGTCCACAAGGGAGAACTGTGTAAGAAAAGCACTAAGGAGTCCTTCAAAGATGTATCTCCGAAGAGGAAGGGCGGAGTCTGTTGGCTGAAATTCATGCCGGACTCGGTGGCCACCACGCCGCAGCTCAGTCCCTTGTAAGCAAGGCTTTCCGTACGGGCCTTTATCGACCGACGGCCCGAGCAGATGCTCATGACTTAGTCAAACGATGCGTCGGTTGCCAGCTCTTTGCAAACCAAAGCCATATGCCGCCCAACGCCCTCCGAACTATCCCCATCACTTGTCCTTTTACGGTCTGGGGGCTTGATATGGTGGGACCCCTTAAAGGTGGAACCCACAAGAAAAAATACTTATTGGTCATGGTGGATAAATTCACCAAATGGATAGAAGCCAAGCCTGTTAAGACGGCCGAATCCGGACCTGTGTCAGACTTCATATCCGGGGTCGTACACCATTACGGTGTCCCTCACAGCATCATCACCGATAACGGCACAAACTTCACCTCCGACGAAGTAAAGTTGTGGTGTAAAAACATGGGCGTTAAGCTCGACTATGCTTCTGTCTATCACCCACAAACTAACGGTCAGGTCGAACATGCAAATGGTATCATCATGAGCGGCATTAAACCCAGACTAGTGCGGTCCCTCAAGGAAGCTAATACGCACTGGGTGGAGGAGCTCGACTCCGTACTCTGGGGGCTGCGAACCATGCCGAATCGTACCACTAGATTCACACCATTCTTTATGGTGTACGGCACAGAGGCAGTTCTGCCCTGCGACATAATTCATGACTCACCTCGAGTGCGCATGTACGAAGAAAGAGAAGTCGAGCTTGATCGGCAGGACAACCTGGACGCCTTAGAGGAGGAGCGCGACGTGGCTAAAGCCCGTTCCGCATTTTATCAACAGTAGGCTCGAAGATATCAAAGCAGAGAAGTACGGGCCAAAAATTACAACGTTGGCGAACTAGTTCTACGCCTGCCGGATAAGAAAAAGGACAAGCTCAAGCCCAAATGGGAAGGTCCCTTCATAATTGACCAAGTCCTGACTGGTGGAGCGTACCGCCTGCGAGATGCGTCGGATAACCGACTCGAGCCGAACCCATGAAACGCCGCACGTCTCCGAAGATTCTATGCCTAGCGCCGGACTCTGGGTTTGTCTCCTTCCTCTGTCCATTTTTATATATATTTTTCTGTTTTTATTTCGTCTCCTCCCACTCTTTCCTTTTATAGCCCTTAAAGGCTCATCATGTGACGCGCTACCCGCGCTCCATAAACCTGGGGGCTTCTTTAACAGAAGCTTGTTTATATGGGTTTCATTCCCAACGCATGCGTCAGACTTCCGCATGCACCTTTTCTTCACCATTATATGCATCGATATGACTTAAGTTTTGGCCAAGCTGGGTTGCCTGGCTCCTGTGCTTACCCCTACGTTCCCGATTGTTCGGCTAGGCGGTAAAGGGAGCACCTCTGCGATTCGTACTGCCGGATAAGCCGGATGTGTACCTCAGACTGGGTGAAGCCGAAAGCTAGCGTTCTTAAGGGAATATTCGGTCGGTGAACTAAAGATGAACCTTTTTTACTTATACATAACCCCAGATGTTTTCCTGCATTCGCAGTCCGGACGTGCACTTCAGGGCACGCCACCCCAGCGAAAGGAACCCTTAACGGAACTATTCTCTCTGGAAGATGTTTCTTACTAACCATGTAATATAACATAACTAGTTGGGCACTTGTCTGATAAAGCACTAATGACCCCTACGCCTGGTCTCCATGCATACCTCGGTTCTTATATAACCGTTATGGTATTCGGACACACTCCGGGCCATCAGGTCCCGAGGTCAAAGCGAAAAGGTCGGCAATGACAAACGATCTACAATCCGGCTAGAAGGCATTACACATGTCAATTATAAATTACATAGTCATCCTGACTGATTGTATTCCTCCTCTATACCATCTAACAGGCTGTCTAATTTACAGTCCTGCTGGGAATACTTTGCGGCCAATTCTACCTGGCCATACACTAAGCTCACAGGGATCTCCTTCCCGTCAGGCCCCATCGGTCCGACCTCATCCATGTGATTGGGGTCAGACTTCGTAAAGCGGGTCTTCACCATGGCCCAGGCCTCCCTAGCGCCCTGCCGGCAGGCCGATATCTTCCACAACCGGAAGCGCCGCCGAGCTCCCTTCAACTTGTCCGCAAGTTCTCCAAGGCCCTCAGGTATGGAGTGGGCAGGCCACAACGCTTGGGCAATACCTCGCATCGCCAGCCGAACTCCTTCGTGCAGTTGTGAGAGTTCGGGAAGAAGATCGCCCGTTGAACCGGGCATCTCCTCTGCAGGACGACCTGTCAGCATACCTCTAGACATAACTCTGTTAGTCGTCTTCCTCGCCGAACTCCTTTTTCAAGAGTTCGCTTAAGCACTTACTAAAAATGCCGCGTCGAAGTCGCTGATTCTCCTTATTGGAGTCCGACAGCTGGCCACGAACATCTTTTAGTTCAACATCCAGCCTGGTGTTGGCATCCTGGAGATCATTCTTCTCCCGCCTCACCTTTGTTAGCACGCTTTCACCAGCCTTTAACCGGCGTAGAAGCTGTTGCCTGTCCGGATCGAGTCCGGCGCCATCTGCAATACCATTTGTCAGATTGGCACTTAAATCTGCACAATACTAAATATTCTGGTGTATTGTTTACCTGCAGGGGTCTCTTTAGACCCCCCCTGATGCCGTTAGTGCGGCCTCTAGTTGGGCCCTGCACCTTTCCAGCTCCTGGGACAGCGCGGTGTTCTTCTCGGTAAGAAACTGCATGTTATATGATTCTCGAATTATATATTTCCACTGCTTCAAGTCTCGGGGGCTACTGGCATATCTATATTTACCAAAAATTTCTTACCAGTATGTCTTTTACATATTGCTCCGCGGCTCTGGCTAAACCATTTTGAGCGGCACGGAGGTACGCGTCTCCTGAATTGAAGGAATTTAAAGCCTCCTGGGAGAAACAAGCGTCGCGAAGAACTGTCCGGCGACGCCTATGGTTCATGGCACTCTCCACCTCGGAATGGGTGGCAGACAGCCTGTCCGCATCCTCTGATGGAGGAGCGTCCGGTGCATACCTTGCACGGGCCTCCGCTTCCGGGCCGGGCGTTGGAGTCTGACTGGTGGAGGCGCGATTGGCAACCTCTCCGGATATAGTCCGGCGAGGTCTCTTCGTCCTGAAGATAGCACGAATGTTAATATACCCTGGAGGAGTAAAACACCAGGGAAAAAGAGAGGGTACGCCATACCTTTGCTCTGGCACCTCAGTCCGGACTATGTTCCTTTTTGCCCCACGGGGCCCTGCGGCCCCCCGCCGGCTAGCTGCAGCGGGGTCGGCTTCCCGCCTCGGGAATCTCCCCTACAAAGCACGGTTGCTGTCAGAACAACCAAACCCATGAAAACGGAACCCCTCTTAAGGGGATAAAGCTCCGGTATTTGTCACCTGGGAGACCGGTATTAACCCTGGGTAATCAGCTATAATAGCTACCAAGGTTTCGTCCTTGCTTAGCTGATAAAACACTCCGTCGATAAACTCCACCGCTAAGTCCGGATCCTCTTCGGAGTCCGGATCGAGGGACCGTTCTGGGTCCTCTGGCTGTGGAGGACGGCTGTTCATGTTTTTTACCTCCTGACGCAGGTCCTGCGTTGAAGTCCTTAGACTGCCTATTTAATCATGGGAATGTAAAATGAACAGGGAAGCACAACTGTTCGCTTACCCAATTCGGAGGACAATACATGGAAAATCCGCCCTGCGGGTCGACGCGGAGGAATTCCTCTTCTTCTCCCTTGTACAAAGAGGATAAGATCTTCATTAGAGCGGCAGGCGAGTCCGGCCCTTTATGGCCGTAACGGGTGGCGTCATCTTCCCCGTTGAAATCCCACATGGGGTGGCTTCTGTATTGGAGCGGCTGCACCCCCCCCCCCCGCATAATGCATATGGCCATGACTTTAATCATGGTTAGTCCGGAATGAGCCAGTAGCTTAATCCAGCCCATTAAGTAAAGGACGTCTCTGTCATTCTCTCCCTGAGAGCTCCGAGGGCGCCAGCTCAGGCGTTTCTTCAGGGGAGCATTGTTGAACTCAGGAAGACCGGCCCGGATAGGGTCCGGCAGGGGGACGTCGTCTATGTAAAACCATTCTGAAGGCCAGTCCTCGGATGCCTTCTTCGGGGTTCCGGACGGGTATCCGGTCCCGGCGATGCGCCATACTTCGGCTCCGCCCACTTGATATATGGACCCCTCTTGGGAACGGGGCACCAGGCAGAATATCTTCTTCCACAGCACGAAATGAGCCTCGACGCCTAAAAATAGCTCGCAAAGAGCAACGAAGCCCGTGATGTGTAACACGGAGCCGGGCATAAGGTGGTGCAGCTGGAGGCCATAGAACTCCAGAAGCCCGCGGAGAAAGGGATGAATTGGAAATCCCAGTCCCCTTATTAGATAAGGGACCAGGCACACCCGCTCCCCTTTAGAGGGACTAGGTGAGTTCTCCGCTTGTTTTCCGCCTTGATAAGTGGTGAGTCCGGCTCGGACCAAGACCATATAGGGTTGAGGGAGAAATCCCTTGGCTTGGAGCGACACTAATTTGCTATGCGGGATGGAACAACTCTCCAAGTCTCCAGGGATAGGACTGGAAGGGCGAGAGGAGGAGCTACGGCGGCTGGCCATGTTGGAATGGATCTTTGCTGGAGACGCTCTGATAATTTCTCGCGGAAGGGGAAGGTGTGGTTTGGATCTGAATCCCCATCCTGTTAGATAGGCGGCTCGTTTATATGGCTAGGGGATTGGATATAAAACCGCCCCGGCTTTTCGCATTCGTTTGACACGTGGAAGGCAACCATTATTGGGCGTGAAAGCCAAGGAGCGCTGCATTATAAAAATCGGACGTTATACCCGCGGGTACACAAAGTTTGAAGGAGAACCCGCCTTGCAATGCCGAAGACAATCTGCGCGCCGGACTCCTCGTCATTGAAGCCTGGTTCGGGGGCTACTGAGGCAGTCCTGGATTAGGGGGTGTTCGGATAGCCGGACTATACCTTCAGCCGGACTCCAGGACTATGAAGATACAAGATTGAAGACTTCGTCCCGTGCCCGGAAGGATCTTTCCTTGGCGTGGAAGGCAAGCTAGGCGTGCGGATATTCAAGATCTCCTACCATTGTAACTGACTCTGTGTAACCCTAACCCTATCTGGTGTCTATATAAACCGGAGGGTTGTAGTCCGTAGGACAACCATCATCATACACAATCATACCATAGGCTAGCTTCTAGGGTTTAGCCTCCTTGATCTCGTGGTAGATCTACTCTTGTACTACCCATATCATCAATATTAATCTAGCAGGAGTAGGGTTTTACCTCCATCGAGAGGGCCCGAACCTGGGTAAAATAAAGTGTCCCTTGTCTCCTGTTACCATCCGACCTTGACGCACAGTTCGGGACCCCCTACCCGAGATCCGCCGGTTTTGACACCGACACTATCCCTGCGTTGTTAGAATCCTTCAATTCAAACGAGCCCTTACAGAATTACTTCTCTTACAGATAGTTGTCAAAGAAAACTTTGTGTGGTTTGTCCCGCTCCTGCTGCGTTGTCGTCCACCCCAGCTCAGCTGCTCCAACGACAGAAGGGCCTAGCACAGCAGGGATCCGGCCTCCAGACTGTCTTTCGCCACCGCATATCTTCTTCCCCATCACAAGCAGCCATGACAACTGCATTACCATCATCAACTAAGCAGATGACCTCGAGGACTACACGGGTCCGCAAGAGAGGTCGCACTCTTTCGTGTCTCCTTACGTTATGCGTCGCTTAATATTACATGCTACTTTATCGTCCTATTCACCAATTAGACTCTGAGTCAGCTCCAAACTAATGGTCAAACTTGAGTTTTTAAATGGTTGTGGGGTACATATCGGGGCCGCAATCAATAGTTTCTATCTACTATCTGGTTAATCTCTGGTGTCTACTATGAGTTTCATGTTGGGTAGGAAACAAACAGTAAAGAAGCCATTATCTGTATTTTTTAACTGAAGCCATTATCTGCCTGCTATCATTGGTTTCGGGTCTATCCACAGGTTGCTACCATCACTCTGGATTTCTGCATGCACTCCTTACGTAATCTCACAATGTTTTATTCCTATGCATGTCAGTTATTGTACACAATGGAACTGAACATGTAGAGCAAAAGAGATGAGCCTTGCTTGGCAATAAAATTTCATGCAGACGTCGCTCCATGCTAGGTGCAAAGGCAGCCACCCCTCAACCCATTTCGGATTGTAATCGAGAGGAAGAAATCTATTCTGAGGGGGATTCAGAAGGAGAAGACCACTCCTATTTACCCCCTGAGGTCTTCGCTCTAACTTGGCATGCTGATATTGGTTATATCATGCATATGGTGCCTTGCATTGCTTACTTTATACATCAAATATGTTATCTGCTTAGTTTAGACATGCTTTGTGTGAATGCCATCTGTTTAGTTTATTCATCGTTTATGTGAATTATGCAATGCCCTCTTGTTTAGCCAGGCATCGTATATGTGAATTTTGTAATGCCATCCTGCTTAGCCAGTCATCTTATATGTGAATTATATTAGGCCATCCTTTTTTCGTTAAGTATTACATTTGTCAACAATGTTAGTACATTCAACTACTCTTCGTGTGCATCAGCCATTTGACACGGTGATGGAAAATTCTAGAGTGAAGACAAGGTTTTCAGAGCGTACTATGCTATCTGATGAAGTGCATATCTCGCTGATTACGGATAGATCCTCAGAGGAGGATTCAAAGACAGATGACCAGTCCTATCCCTCCCCCCCCCCCCCCGAGGTGTATGCTCTAACTTGGCAGGGTTATGTTGATCATATCGTGTGTATGGTGCCTTGCATTGCTATGTCATTTTATTAGTTTATACATGCTTTGTGTGAATACCACCTGTTTACTCTCTAATTACCATATATGTGAATTATGCATTGCCATCTTATTGCAAGACATTATATATGTGAATCATGCAATGATATATTGTTGCAAAGGCATTATATATGTGAATTATGCAATGCCATGCTGTTTAGCCAATCATCATGTATGTGAATTATATCATGGTATCATTTTTTTGTATTACGTGATCCATTTGTCGACAACGTTTGTATATTCAACTACTCTTCCTGTGCATCGGCCATATGAAGCGGTGATGGAAGTATCTGGAGTGAAAACAAGGTATTCAGAGCAGACAATGCTACCTGCTGAGGCAGACATCTTGCTGGTTACAGAGAGCTCCTTAGAGGAGGATTCAACGACTGATGACCAGTCCTATTTTCCCCCTGAGGTTATGCTCAAACTTGGCAGGGTTATATTACCCATGTCATGCATGTTGTCTTGCATTGCTTAGTTTTTACATCATATATGGATTGCCATCTGCTTACTTGCTTACTATATACTCCGTCCGTTCCTTTATATAAGGTGTATTTGTTTTTTGATAAAATTCCACAATGTAAGGTGCATTTGTTCTAATTCCTCGTAATTCCGATGTTGGCCCTATAGAAAAAGGAAAGTATCTCTACCTTGATTGCATGTATCTCTCCTTGTAGAGAAAGAAAAGGAAACTATCTCTCTCCTGATTTTGTGTATCTCTTTCTTTCCTAGCCAAAATGATTTTGTTGCCGCTAATCTACAAATTAAAGAAGGGTAATTTTGTCCTAACTAGTGCATAATTATGTGCCTTGGTCACCGTGCTGAAAATAATACACCTTAGATAAAGGAATGGAGGGAGTAAATCATATATTTGAATTATATCATGCCATCATTTTACATACACAGCATCTATCTGAACTATGGCATGGCAGCCCATTTAATAATGACATCATATAGTTATATCATCTCATCATGTTTAGTGTTTACAGTCATCATATTTTGAATTATGTCATTCTATCCGTGAATTATATCATGCTATCATGTTTCCATAGGCGGCATGTATGCGAATTATGGCATGCCAACCTATTTAATAAACACATTATATAGTTATAGTTATATCATGTCACCTGTTTACATAGTCATCATATTTTGAACTATGTCTCTCCATCTTTTTTAGTTAGCCATCATAATGTGAAATTGTGTCATGCTATCCTATTTAGTTAGCCATCATATATGTGAAATCGTGTCATGCTATCCTGTTTGGTTAGACAACATAAATGTGAATTATTTCATGCCCTCTTTTATTCCCCACTATCCATTGCACCTGTCTATGATACAATGTCTGTACATTCAATTACTTTTCTTGTTTATCAGCCATTTGAATTGGAGAGGGTGATGGCAGTATCTAAGGGAGTAACAACACGATCTTCAGAAAAGATAGTGCTACCAGTTGATGTAGATAGAACCATGGTTGCACTTGCCCAAGAACCAGCCCCACCACACATAACCCAGACTCTCACAGATTGTACCCCTACCCAGTTGGACAAAGAACCAGCTACACCCCTTCTAACCCCAACCCCAGAAGATAGTAACCCAGTTCCAATTGACACAGCACCGTCTCCACCATAGAGCACCCAAACACGAGCAATTAGTAAGGGAACTGCAGTGCCCAAAGCACAAGGACCAGCACTCCGAATCCCAACTGAATGCTTAAAGGAGAAGAAGAATTGTTCTCAGGTCAGGTTCTATAGCTATGGTTCATACTCCTTCGCTCTTGCATCACTGTATTTACTCATACCAACTATTTTCAAATTTGAAGGATGGAATTGGAACTGCAATGGCACAACAGGTATGTTGTAAACCTGTTTCTTTAACTGGTTTGCTGTTGTAACTTGCTCTATGTTGATTTTAGTTTCAATTGAATAAACAGTTATGTTCTCATGTCATGCACATTACAAGTGTTGTTATTGCTCTATAGTTTCCCACACTTATATTCTGTCTATTCTGCTTTGTCTTGAACAAATATTATCTGAACTGTGTCTCTATCTTGATTTGGCAACAAAAACTAGAATGATATAGACCATAAAGTGACCATGGTACATAGATATATGTTTGTTTCATGTTGTTATCATGTCCACTTTACTACTAAACTAATTTACCAAAATGAGTTTCATATACAACATGGTAAACCTGTGATGTGTCTGCTTGTTTCTCTTTTTAGAATGCGGACAAAATATTGGAGAACAGTACCCCGTTATGCAATGGTAAAGGAAGTAATGCAGATAAGGTTCAAGATAGTGAGACATCCATGTCGGTCTCCAAGAAAGCTGATAAAAACTATCTTGACGACAGTGAGAGAACCCAAAAGTCATGTCTTGATGTAGTGTTCGAGTTACTGGCCACTACTGCTGGCACAAGCTCTTCGAACTTGCTACCTGAATAAGTTCGTCTTCTTGAGTCTCAACTTCAAGTTGAAAGACATTAATCAGATGTGCTACGACAGGAAGCTGACGGACTGAGGAAGTCCCTGCAGAATTCAGATGCATACTTTCTGGTGCAACAGCAAGCGCTGGAGGATTTGAGCGCCAAACAAGAGAAAGTTAATAAGCTTGCTAAGCATCTTACCAGCATTATGGGTACCCAAGATATTGTTTCTTGAGCTCTTCTGAAGTGGTTTCAGTTCTGGACTTGTTTTGTTGCTGCGTTTATTTGCACTGGTCGCCAACTTTGACAACCAGTGTATATGATATGCGGCTTTGTTCCCTATATTTGCACTGGTGGCGAACTTTGATACCCAGTGGACGTAATATGTGTAATAGCCGTGATAGCCTAGAGTAAGTTGCTTGCTTATTTATTTCCTTGTTGTCTTGTTTATTTGTTTGCTTGTAGTCAGTGCAGTTCTTTTTCCGCGGTTTGCTAGTGGCCGCAATAACCTATTTTTTAAAACTAGGCCACAATAACCATGGGCTGCATATTTATTGTAGTTAACGTGGGCCTGGCCGTGGAAACAATGGGCCTTCTACGGGTCGAATGATCGATCGGCCAAACATGGGCCAATAACAGACTGCATTATGGGCCGTAAATGGGCTATATTTGGAATCATCCGTTCATGGGCCGGCCATAACGGGTCGTAGTTAATCGGCCGTATTTGATGATGCTATGAAAACAGCCCAACGGATTAACGAGCCGCAAACGGGCCGATTGTAAACACGGGCTGAATTTGGCCCACAAGCAGAAAAGGCCAGTGACGGGCCGTAAGTAACTGAATGCTTGAAATAAGCCCAAGAATAAATGGGCCCTGAGAAGGACAAAAGATAATACGAGTTGGAAACGGCCTAATGGAATAATGGGCCATTAATGGGTATAAAGCAATACACTGTTAATTGCGGGCCAGATTCACCATGGGTCGTTAATGGGCCAAGAGTTACAAATGGACTCGTATGGGCCGAAAGACATCATGGGCCACACATGGGCTGGAAGTTACAACGGGCTAGAATCATATTGGACGGCCCAGATGAAGCTATTGGGCTTAATTCCGATAGACCGTAACGGGTTGTGAGTTAGTGGGCCGTAAATGGGCTATATACGAACAAGCCGTTAACAAGCTTTCCATGGGCCGGCTCATTACCTTTTGACCAAATCAAACGGGCCGTCCTTTTCACCGGAATGGGCCTCCGTTGGGCCGTGTGACGTACTGACCTATCATAGGCGCCTCCTATCCAATGAATGGATGACATTTGTCCCAACGTTGAGCCAACACGTGTTTCCTCCGGCCAATGACAATTTTACACGTGGAAAATCCTCATTGGTCCGGGCTGTTAACGGGTTATCGGATCCAAAACCGGACCTGATAGCTTAACGGCGAACCGTTACGGTGGATGCCACATGTCCGTCACCCTTGACGAAAGCACTTCTATGATGCGCGATTTATCATCATGGAAGTGCACACTTCCGTGATCATAATTTTGATAATGTCATATAACACTTCTAGACAGCACACGTATGACTATCTGGAACTGGTCATAAACTCATCATGGATGTACATGTGTTGGTGTACAAAAGTAGGGGCTCTCCCTTTGACCCCTTTACTTGTGCACGGGCAGTCAGAGCCGCGTGCCGCGACCACACCTAGCAGGGCGGAGGAGGGAAGCCGGAGAGAAGCCGAAGCACAAGACAACCAAGGCAATGCCAAGACTAGGAACACAAAAGAGCAAGAGGGCGGAGTGGACTCCCCTGGCAAGACCCTTGTCGGGGCAACTTGTCCGATGCCAGCAGAGCATGCCACCCTTGAGCCCGTGGGTTCCAACACCACCAACCAACTACATTGGAACCAAGGCTCGGGAGGCGCCTCTGTGGTGGCATGCAGATCTTCGTCAAGATCATGAACACACAAGATCAGATGAGGTTCAGAAGGCGACGACCCTCGATGGGATCCCAGCCGAGGAAATCCAAAAGACCCCCGACAAGCGCTTTGCCGGGGATGACTGCAATGCCACGGCAAGACCCTTGTCGGGCCCCCGGCAAGACCCGTGCCGAGGGCATCAGCAGGGCCACTGCCAGGTCCGCACCATCCAAGACTCCACCGCCGTCCCCAAGCAGCTGCTAGCTCAACCAGCTGGGCAGACACCTGCGTGGCGACGGGCGGCCTCTACACCGAATCAGCAAGCATCTGCGTGGTGGCATACAACTCTTCGTGAAGGCCTTGCCACCGCACCACCTCAGCAGCCTGCCTGCCTACATGGTGCTGCACGCATCACTGGCCTGGGCGCGTGTCGAAGCGAGGCGGAGCAGCGACGGACGGGACAGGCCTCGTTCCCGTCCCCGATAAAGCTAATGGACACCTAAGTAGCGCATTTAATGTGCTTTGTCCAGTAATGCCGGGCGATAAGCTCGCGCACTGTACGCCTTTCGACCTCATGGGTGCCACTATGGCAACCCATTTTTCCTATAAAAGGAGGCCCGAGGTGAACAGGAGAGGGATTCGGCTCTTTGGAACTACGCAGCCACCGTAGCTAGTTCAAGAGCTCAAGAACACTCTAAAATACACACCAAAGCAGGACTAGGGTATTACGCATCCTCGCGGCCCGAACCTGGGTAAACGATCTTTGTGCTAGCTCCTAAACCTGCTCTTCTCACAACCCCGCGCCCGCCAACCGTAGAAGGTATTCCAGTGATCCCATAGGTGTGTTTCCACCAACAACATGCATGACATAAAACGTGACCTACTGTGACAAACACGTATCATCACAGAAGTGTATCTTTTTTGTAGTGGACATATACATGCACGAGTCCTCGACAAGGTTTATCTTTTTTAATATGTTGATCAAACAAGTACAGACCTTACAAGACACAAACATGGATTCAAGAGATTACATTATTTCAACTAAAATTTGGCAAGTGCCTACAGATTTAAAATTGAAAAAAGATAAGTGCCCCGTAAACTCCTCTCAATGTCCCTCCTATCCCAGGTAGTGCGGTGGAAAGAGAAGGGGGCAGAAGGGCCACTTAAGCAGACGCCACCCCAATCTCGTCAGGGCCTATCGGGTGCAGCTTGACAAGATCGGGAGTGTGTGGCTGCAAAGGAGTAGGGCGGAAAGAACAGCTCGGTGGTGCCCTAGTCACCACCCCCAGGGCCAGTCAGAAGCCCTAGCACAAGCACCCGCAGGGAGGGCCACAGGAGCTAGCTGGAAGACTGCTGGAGGAGGCGAAGGCACCAAGAGAGCGACCCCCTCCCCAGCGGGAGGACGGTGATGATGATGTTGGGGAAGGGAGGGGAAGGACTGAAAGACGAGGTAGCAGGGCGCCAGTACGAGACGAACGTGTCAGTGCTATTATACTCTAACTTGATGGCCTGCCTCCCGCCTTCTCCGTCTTCCCTAGCTTCATCTTCATCAACACTGCTCCAGGGAAGCACTGACCTCTCGATCTAGCACCTTCCCCGAAGAGATGGAGGGCGGCCAAGAAGGCCAGGGGACTCGGGGTGCACCGCTCCCCACCTTGGCGGGCAGGAAGGTGCCCCTCTCCTCAGCATCAGCCCTGGTTCTGCTGAAAGGGGCAATGCTGGGATTGCCAACAACGCCTAGCCCAACGCCCCGGATGGGCATCGAAGGCTCCAAGAACCTGGTTGCCAGGCCAACGAGCTACAATGGCTCACGGCAAGACGCCACACTCCCCGACAGATGGCCGGCCAAGGCAGAGGAGACAAGCATTTCACCACAATGGGAAATCTTGATATCTCCTGCACCACGGACGGCTCATCCATCACGCCTCTTCTGGACCTGGACTGGACTCACTCCCCGAGTATCAACATGAGAATTTGACATTGCCGAACTCAAGCTATGGCCCGGGGCCTGGCCCCGGGCTCTCCCCTTCGGCATGACCAGCAGAAAGCAAAGGATGGAGGAGACGGGATGTGAGGATGAATGCCTCCACTCCTCCCCCGTCCCTCCTTTTATAGGCGGGTCGGGGAGGAGAGCTGATCCCACGACAGGTAACCGCCGCCCTCCTCCACCAATCCAAGAAGGCCAACCCCCTGCCTTGATGCTCTCCCGCACCACACACCTCCGTTACCTACCCCACTTGATGCATGCAGCATACGTGGCTAAGGATAAGAGCATGGTGGGAAGAGTGAATTGGCAGTTACTCGCCCGTGCGTTAAAGTCATTCACAGGCCATAACAAGAGTGGCCCCACCACGATTGGCGTTACGCAACGCACGGAAGAACCGGAAACTGGCCGGGCTCAAGATTAATGAAGAAGCAAAGAAGATCTCAAAGGGCCAGCTGCTTCTACACCCCTTCCTGTGCACTGGTTAGGGCCTACCCTGACGACACCCAGCGACGCGTTCGGGCCAGCCCGGGGGCTCCTGTCGGTGCAACAAACCCCGGGTCCGTTGCCCAGACTGTGCATAGGCGGAAGAACAAGATTATAGCACCAAGATCAGATCTAAACATGAGGGATCAATTCTTTGAAGGATCAAAGTGCAGATCAAGGAGACCAAGACTGGCCAGAGAGACAAGATACCACTACGAGAAGAACCTCCATTGTCGGGTAGGCGAGCCTAGCGAGGTTGGGGTTGCCCCGGAAGCAAGCCTCCAAGGTCGACCCGGCAGACCTGCCGGGGCTCGCGGAGGCAAACTACTCCACCAAACCACCTCACAGCGACGCACGTCGTCAATCAGTGTGGTGTCTAGCTCCTAAGTGACTAAGTGGTTGCCCCCTGCCACATGGCAGCCACTTCCTACAAAAAATACCTCCAAGCGACACTCGTCCTGAGACGTGTCAAGCAAGTAGGCGCGAAGCTGGCAAAACAGCCTCGCAGGGCCTGCCGGGCAAGTTATGATGTGATACAGAGCGACACATTTAATGCGCTCTGTCAGCCTACAGAGTTAGGTATGATAGCACTGTTTACTATCCAATCAGTATGTAAAGACTGATTTGCCACTATGGTGACCCTTTTATCTATAAATGGAGGCCCATGGCAAACATAGAAAGGATTCAGGCCCCCTCACACTCATACGCGCGTAGCCACTCTCATCCCAAGGCAATCTTGTTGGGCAAGAGAGTTGCGCTTTTCCACCATCAATCCACCAAAGCAGGAGTAGGGTTTTACGCCTCGCTGTGGCCCGAACCTGGGTAAAATTGCCCGTGTGATCTCTATCGTGTTGTGTTACGTTCTCTGCTCTTTGGGCAACGTGCCCATCCACCCGCCAAACCAAAAGGGACTCATGTCCCCATAGGTGGTCGTGGTTTCCCACGACGACGCATAGTTCATATCTAACTCGACACCAATCATGTGGTGCGTTGTGAACATAATATACAGATGATGGTTTAACTTGGCAACAATCATGATTGTACATTCTTATTCAAACAGAGAAACAAATTCAAATTTAGTTTGAATTGCAGCGGTAGTATATACATTTGGAATGCACTAAAATGTTCATCTGAGTAGGTTACATGCTTTATACACCTAGCGAAAAAAATTAATTGGACATAACATGGATTCAAAGTTTTGAATAGCATTTGTAATAATCCATACAGTAAAACAGGACAAGACTCTCTCTTTGTGTGGTGCGAATAGATTTTTTTTCATTGAGGAAAGTGCGAATTGATTTGGTACAGTACACGTTAGGCTTTTCTTGAAATTTCAACCTGCGCCTTGTTATCCCAACAATTCAGATATCGCTTTGTCTCTTTGTGCACCGAAAACTCGCTCCTTATCAACCCACGCCTTGCTATCCCGAAATTACAACGCGCACGAGAACTCCCTCATGTTGCCAAATCCTGACATGAGAAATCCCCGTTCTAACCCTAAGTCGAAAGGGTCGCTAGTTCAAATCAGTGGGATACTTTTATAACACACCCTACATTTCGGACAAGCGCGTCTCTAAGTCATGGTTCCCCCCCTCCCATCACCTTCTTTTCGCCATTCGAAAACCCGGGCCACCATAACCTCTCTACTCCAGCTGCGAAACCCCACCCTCCTCTGTCCGCCACCCCACTGCTGCCTAGCTGGAGCCTCTTCCCTAACGACGTCGTCCACCGCAATACCTCGACGTCCCTCATCCACCACCCCGAATGAGGATCCGTCATCGATCTCGTTGTCCCGTAGGTTCAGTAGGCTCGTCCTCCACCTCCAAGGAGCTACTCCGACGATCACCTCGTCTATCGTGGCTGCTCCATCCCCCCAGCGCCGCCTTAACTTGCTCCACTGGAACCGTAGCATCCTCACCGACTCCTCGAACGAAGCCGAGGCTTACTCAGCGCCACCAAGGAGGTTGTACACTCATTGTGTCGCACCTTCTCCTTAACTCACCTCAGTACCTCACGGTGCCGCCGGTGCTCGGTCCCGCTCCCCCATGGCACGCTTTCTCGATGCCGAAACCGAAGTCGACGCAGCGGTGACATCCTCCACGGCGGCTCTCCCCTAGTGCGAGGCTCCCTCGGCGCCGGTGTCCATACTAGCTGGAGCTGCTGCTGCTCTGCTCTTCCTCTCGCTCGCGCTACTAATGTTGGTACACGGGCTGCTGTAGCTACACTAGTTGTTGCTCTGCCTCTAGGGCGCGATGTTGCTCTAGCTGTTATCTACTAGTGTGTTCCCTGTCGATCGGCTGCTAATTTAGATCACTGTTTCTCTATTACTGGTGCTCGAGCGGCCTAAACTACGGGCGTGCCTAAACTACATGTGAAGTGTTCCTCAGCTACTAGTGTGTTCAGTTTCGACACTAACATTCATATTTGACAGTAAATTTCAGTTTCGACAGTTAAGTTCAGAGTCAATAGTTTTTACCTCATCTGTTGGAGTCAGGTGTTATTTGGTGATGTAAATTTTACATCTACCACTTTTTGGTAATGTATTTAACATCATCTGTTGGAGATGCTATTAGAATCCCACTTGAGATTAACGATGTTTGTCTTGTACTGCTTCAGCCTCGACGTCGTACAGCTCGCGGGAGCTGCTCCAACAACGGAACCATCCAACACAATAGACTAGTACCCTCGACGTTGTCTATAGATGCCTCAGATCTTCTTCCACACCTCCAACAACCACCTCTGCCGCAACTTCTTCTGCAACCAACCCAATGATGTTAAGTTTGACATGCATATGCCAAAGAGGTTGTACACTTGTCATATCACTTATTACTGTACATTCATGTTGATCCCTTAGGGCTATTTTGGTTCAAAGGAAAAAGTGAAGAAAAACATAGCAATAGAAAACAAATTCTATGGTACTCTACTATTCAATTATTCATGCATTTGGTTGAAAGGAATGGAGCAAAACATCCACCTGGACCTACTTTCCAAAATCCTAAGCATGAAAACAAGACTAAGTGCATTAGTGGTAGTAACATTCTAACTGTACACATTTAAATGTGGTTTGATTTTAATTTGGTCATGTTTCTTTGCATTCGTCTTCTCTTCCCATTCCTGTGAACCAAACACCCAAGTTGATAGAAATCATGCATTTAAAATGTTGTGTTTCCCACGTGTATTCCTATCCTATTCTGGAGTTTTTCCTATCCCTGCGTTTTTAGAATCCTGCAAGCCAAAGGATCCCTTACAGAATTACTTCAGTTACAAATAGGTGTGGAAGAAAACTTTGTGTGGTTTGTCCTGCTTCTATCACGCTGTCGTCCACCTCACCTGAGCTGCTCCATCGACAGAAGCATCCACCATACCATACATGACGACTCCTGGCCATCTTTCGCCACCTCAGATGTCCTTCCCCACCACCGGCAGCCACCGGAACTGCATCACCATCATCGACTCAGCAGATGAACCTGAGGAGTACACGGGTCCGCAAGAGAGGTGGCACTCCTTTGTTTCTGCTTACGTTATGCATTGCTTAATATTACCAGCTACTTTATCATCCCGTTCACCTCTTAGACTCCAAGTTAGGTCCAAATTAATGTTCAAACTTGAGTTTTAAAATGCTTGTGGGGCACATATCGAGGAAGCAATGAATAATATCTTTGTCTATTATCTGGTTCACCTAGGGTATGTCTATGTTGTTCATCTTGGGTGGGAAACAACCAGTAAAGCAATCATCATCTGTCTTTTCATTAAATTAAAGCTATCATCAGCCTGCTATCATTATTTTTGGATCTATCCACTGGTTGTTACCATCACTCTAGATTTTTGCATGCTCTCCTTACATAATCTCACTATATTTTTTGTATGCATGTCAGTTATTGTACACAGTCATGCTGAACATCTAGAGAAAAAGTGAAGAGTTTTGTGTGGCAATACAATGTCATGCAGACATCGCTCCATGGTGGGTACAAAGGCAAACCCTCCCCCCCTCTAGATTGTAATCCAGAGGAAGATAGTTGTTCAGAGGTAGATTCAGAGGGAGCTGACCACTCCTATTTACCCCCCCCCCCCCCCGATGTGTTTGCTCTAACTTGGCATGATGGTGTTGGTCATATCATGCATATGTTGCCTTGCATTGCTTACTTTGGACAACATATATGTCATCTACTTAGTTTAGACATGTTCTGTAATGCCACCTATTTGGTTTTTGTATCATATATGTGAATTATGCAATCTCATCTTTTTTATCCAGCCATAATATATGTGAAATATGCCAGGTCATCATGTCTAGCAAGCATCATATATTTGAATTATATCTTGCCATTCCTTTTTTATTACATTTCCATTTGTCGACAATGTTTGTACATTCAACTACTCTTCTTGTGAATCGGCCATTTGA
The DNA here is from genome assembly GCA_032464435.1 of Aegilops umbellulata. NCBI lineage: Eukaryota > Viridiplantae > Streptophyta > Magnoliopsida > Poales > Poaceae > Aegilops > Aegilops umbellulata. Next base: position 232,798,714 of record CP136055.1, on the reverse strand, counting down.
GTGGGTGATGGAAAAATCTGGAGTGAAAACAAGGTCTTCAGAGCAGACAGTGCTACATGTCGAAGCAGATCTCTTACTGGGTCCAGATAGCTCCTCAAAGATGCATTCAAAGACAAATGACCAGTCCTATTCCCCCACCCCCGAGGTGTATGCTCTAGCTTGGCAGGGTTATACTGCGCATATCATGCATATGGTGTCTTGCATTGCATACTTCAGACATCATATACTTTAGAGAGTTAGACTTCGTCATTGCATGATATATAATGCTTTGTGCTCACTACTAAATTACAAATCATTGTTAATTAAAATTGGCTTTGATATGCCTTGGGATCCGGGTGGATCGATTACTTGAGCACTTTATGCCTAGTTTAATGGCTTTAAAGAAAGCGCTGCCAGGAAGATAGCCCAGAAGTTTTAGAGAGTCATTTTATTCTGTTGTGTGCTTTTATAAAGTTTAAAAACAAAAAAATATAGAGGGGAATTAAAATTCTACAAAAAAGAAAAGTGATAGTGAGAATTGAGAAAGACGAGCACCGTGGAAGCGGGAGCATGCCTTGAACTTTGTTAATTCCCATAGAAACTTTGTGAATCTTGAATTATAGAAAACTTTCAAAAAAAATTATCCCCTTGTACAAATCCATTGTATTATAAAAATAATGTGCCAAGATTTGCCTTTAGGATGTCTAGATTGCTTGTTTGGTATGTGCGGTGCAAAAACATGAAATTTGGCTGTAGTGCATGGATTTACATTTTTTTTACTGGAACGTCAAAAGTTTCTGAAATTGTTACACGGTACTGATATGCAAAATTTTATTATTCTAACGGATCTCACGAGGGTTTTGTTAAGTTTTGTGTGGATGAAGTGTTCGAGGATCGAGAAGGTCTCGATATGAGGAGAAGGACGAGAGGCAAGAGTTCAATCTTGGGGATGCACAAGGCACCCCAAGTAAATATTCAAGGAGACTCAAGCGTCTAATCTTGGGGATTCCTCGGAAGGCATCCCATCTTTCTTCAACAAGTATCGATATGTTTCCGTTTTTGTTTTGTTCACGTGATATGCGTAAAACCTGGAGCATCGTGTGCTTTTTATTTTTTATTTTAATAATGCACCATGCTGGTATGATATAGTCCTTGGTTTATTTATAGAATGCTCTTTGCACTTCACTTATATCTTTTGAGTATGGCTTTATAGAATGCTTCATGTGCTTCACTTATATGATTTGAAGTTTGGATTGCCTGTTTCTCTACATATAGGAAACCGTTATTTGTAGAAAGGTCTTTTGCTTCACTTATATTTATTAGAGCATGGGCAAGTCTTTGTAGAGAGAATTAAACTCTCATGCTTCACTTATATCTATTTATAGAGTCAACAGGAATTGGTCATTCACATCGTTAGTCATAAAATCCTACACAAAACTTGTGGATCACTGAAAATGATATGTTTGATTCCTTGCAATAGTTTTGTGATATAGAGATGATAATATGTGGGAGCTACTAGTGGATGATTGTGATTAGTAGGAATATTGGTGTTAAGGTTTGTGATTCCCGAAGCATGCACGTATAGTCTCTCGTTATGCTATGAAGTTGGAGCATGAATTATTACTGATTGTGTTCCTATGTGTGGAGGTTCGGGGCGCGCGATAGTTAACTCCTACCGACCTCCCCCCTAGGGGCATGCGTAATAGTACTTTGCTTCGAGGGGTAATAAACTTTTGCAATAAGTATGTGAGTTATTTATGACTAATGTGAGTCCATGGATTATATGCACTCTTACCTTTCTGCAATTTGCTAGCCTCTTCGGTACCGTGCATTGCCCTTTCTCACCTCGAGAGTTGGTGCAAACTTCGTCGGTGCATCCAAACCCCGTGATATGATACGCTCTATCATGCATAAGCCTCATTATATCTTCCTCAAAATAGCCACCATACCTACTTATTATGGCATTTCCATAGCCATTCTGAGATATATTGCCATGCAACTTTCATAATCATCATGCACATGACTTGAGCATTCCTTGTCATATTGCTTTTCATGATCGTAAGATAGCTAGCATGATATTTTCATGGTTTTTCCATTTTTATATCTTTGCTATGCTAGATCATTGCACATCCTGGTACACAGCCATGGGCATTAATATAGAGTCATATATTGTTCTAGGTATGGAGTTGTAATATTGAGTTGTAAGTAAATAGAAGTGTGATGATCATTACTATTCATCATTAGAGCATGTCCCAGTGAGGAAAGGATGACGGAGACTATGATTCCCCCACAATTTGGGATGAGACTCCAGACAAAAATAGAAAAAGAAAAAAGTGAGGCCAAAAAGAGCCCAAGAAAAAAACAAAAAGTGAGAGAAATAGAGAGAAGGGGCATGCTAATTCCACACTTGTGCTTCAAAGTAGCACCATGTTTTTCATATAGAGAGTCTCCTATGTTTTTTACTTTCATATACTAGTGGGAATTTTTCATTATAGAGTTAGATGCACACACTCACTTAGTTTTCAATTTGAGGTTTCATACACTTATAGCTCTTAGTGCATCCGTTGCATGGCAATCGCTACTCCTCGCATTAATATCAATTGATGGGCATACTGATATGTCTCTATCGTATCTATAATTTTCGATTGTTTCATGCCAATATTATATCACTTTCAAATAGTTTTGGCAACTTTTTATATGATTTTTTGGACTAACCTACTGATCCAGTGCCCAGTGTCAGTTCCTGTTTTCTGCATGTTTTTGTATCGCAGAGTATCCATATCAAACGAAGTCCAAATGCAATAAAATTTCATGGAGAATTATTTTGGAATATATGTGATTTTTGGGAGTTGGAATCACCACAAAAGGAGGCCCACACAGACAACAAGACACCAGGGTGCGCCAGAGGCCCCTGGCGTGCCATGGTGGGTTGTGCCCACCTCGTACGTCGGTTGGAGATCTAATTCGGGCAAGGAAGCTTATATCCGGAAAAAACGTGTTCAAATCTCTGTGCAATCGGAGTTACGGATCTCTGGGAATATAAGAAATGGTTTTCGGCCAGATCTGGGGAACGCGAAACAGAAGAGAACAGAGAGGGAGATCCAATCTCGGAGGGGCTCCTGCCCCTCCACCGCCATGGAGACCAAGGACTAGAGGGGGAACTCTCCTCCCCATCTAAGGGGGAGGCCAAGGATGAAGAAGAAGTAGGGGGCTCTCTCCCCCTCGCTTCGGTGGTACCGAAGCGCCACCGGGGTAACGATCGGGACGGCGATCTACATCAACAATCTTGCTACCGTCAATACCAACTCTCTCCCCCTCTATGCAGCAGTGTAACACCTCTTCCCCCTGTTGTAATCTCTACTTAAACATGGTGCTCAAATCCATATATTATTTCCCAATGATCTATGGTTATCCTATGATGTTTGAGTAGATCCATTTTGTCATGTGGGTTAATCGTGATCTTGGTTGGTATGATTGTATATTTTATTTATGGTGCTGTCCTACGATGCCCTCCGTATCGCGCAAACATGAGGGGCCCTCGCTGTAGGGTGTTGCAATATGTTCATGGTTCGCTTACGGTGGGTTGCGAGAGTGACAAAAACTTAAACCCGAGTAACTAGGGTATGACGTATGGGAGTAAAGAGGACTTGATACTTAATGCTATGGTTGGGTTTCATGACCTTAATGATCTTTAGTAGTTGCAGATGCTTGCTAGAGTTCCAATCATAAGTGCATATGATCCAAGTAGAGAAAGTATGTTAGCTCATGCCTCTCCCTCATATAAAGTTGCAAGAATGAATACCGATACTAGTTATCGATTACCTAGGGACAAATAACTTTCTTATTGACAAAAGTTCTCTACTAAAACTAACTTAGTTGTGTCTTTATCTAAACAGCCCCAAGATTTTATTTAAGTGCTCTTTATTATCTTGCAAACCTGTCCTATCACACCTACAAAGTACTTCTAGTTTCCTACTTGTTTCCGGTAAAGCAAACGTCAAGTGTGCGTAGAGTTGTATCGGTGGTCGATAGAACTTGAGGGAATATTTGTTCTACCTTTAGCTCCTTGTTGGGTTCGACACACTTATTTATTGAAGAATGCTACAAACAATCCCCTATACTTGTGGGTTATCAAGACCTTTTTCTGGTGTCGTTGCCAGGGAGCAATAGCGTGGGGTGAATATTCTCGTGCGTGCTTGTTTGCTTTATCACTAAGTAGTTTTTATTTTCTGTTCTAAGTTGTTCTCTATCTTTAGTTATGAATATGGAACATGAAGCACCAAAAACATTAGTGGTACTTGCTACTCATGGAGATGAGGAACCTCCTAAAACCCTCGATGCTCGTTATGTGAAAATATTATGCACTACTTTGATAATCCTGAGAAAACCCCATTCAACCTGATAATGGGAGTAACGTTGGATCAACGTGAATACTTTCGGGATTCTCTTTGACTCAAAAGGAAAACTTTTATGGGATCAGATTGAAATGTTGCAATGGTATGCTTGGAGTCTATGCTTGAGATATGATTATACTTGTTGCTCTAAGATTGAGGTTCCACACCTTCCCTATTCATGCGAATTTAATGATAATGAAACATTGGCTTCTTATGCTAAAGGTATATACGATTATTATGATGTGGAATGAATAGAAGAATTTGTTGCTTTTAAGGATGCATATGAAATTGAATCTTTGTTTGAAAAGTTTGAAGATTTTGATGATACAGTTTATAGACCTGAAAATCTTGCTATCCTTAAATATTGCTATGATAATTATAAATACAATTAAAAAATTGATGTATTTATTGAGAATAACTCCGCTGGCCAAGAAAAGACTAATATTTTGCAGGAGTCTATGGAAGAAGAAATTGATGAAACTATGAGCTCATTGGATGAAAAAGATGAAGAGGAGAGCGAAGAACAAATGGAGGAAGAACGGATTGATCACCCGTGCCCACCTTCTAATGAGAGTAACTCTTCAACTCATACATTGTTTAATTTTCCTTCGTTCTTACCGAAGGATGAATGCTATGATGATTGCTATGATCCCGTTGATTCATTTGAAATATCCCTTTTTGATGAACTTGATGCTTGCTATGCTTGTGGACAAGATGCCAATATGAGTTATGCTTATGGAGATGAACTTGATATTGTTCCTTATATTAAGAATGAAATTGTTGCTATTGCACCCACACATGATAGTCCTATTATCTTTTTGAATTCTCCCAACTACACTATATCGGAGAAGTTTGCTCTTGTTAAGGATTATATTGATGGGTTGCCTTTTACCATTGCACATGATGATTTTGATGAATATAATATGCATGTGCTTGCTGCTCCTACTTGCAATTATTATGAGAGAGGAACTATATCTCCACCTCTCTATGTTTCCAACACGATAAAATTGCAAGAAACTGCTTGCGCTATGTATTGGCCTTTACTTGATGTACATGAATTGTTCTTGCATGACATGACGATGCATAGGAAGAGAGTTAGACTTCATCATTGCTTGATATATGTTGCTTTGTGCTCACTACTAAATGCCAAATCCTTGCTAATTAAAATTGGCTTTGATATACCTTGGGATCCGGGTGGATCCATTACTTGAGCACTTTATGCCTAGCTTAATGGCTTTAAAGAAAGTGCTGCCAGGGAGACAACCCCGAAGTTTTAGAGAGTCCTTTATTTTTGTTTATTGCTTTTATAAAGTTTAAAAAAATATAGAGGGGAACACAAAACTTTTCAAAAAGGAAAGTGAAAGAGACAAGCATTGTTGAAGTGGGGAAGCTCCTTGAACTTTGTTCATGCTCAAGGAAACTTTGTGAATCTTAAATTACAGAAACTTTTGAAAAAAAATAATTATCCCCTTGTACAATTCCATTGTATTATAAAAATAATGTGCCAAGATTTGCTTTTAGGATGATTAGATTGTTTGTTGGTTCGTGCGGTGCAAAACAGAAACTTTGGCTGTAGTGCGCGATTTTACATTTTTTACTGGAATGTCAAATGGTTCTGAAACTGTTTGCACTGTGTATCTAAACAAAAAATTTATTTTTTCTATTTTTTCAGAATTTTTGGAGTACCATAAGTATGGTGAATGTTCAGATTACTACAGACTGTCCTATTTAAGACAGATTCTGTTTTTGATGCATTGTTTTGCTCGTTTTGATGAAACTATTGATTCAATCAGTGAATTAAGCCATGAAAAATTTATATCACAGTATCTAAAATGCAAAAACAAAATATGAGTTGGTTTGCAACAGTACGTAGAGTAGTGATTTGCTTTATTATACTAACGGATCTTACCGAACTTCCTGTTGAGTTTTGTGTGGATGAAGTGATCAAAGATCGAGGAGGTTTCGATGAGAGGAGAAGGAGGAGAGGCAAGAGCTCAAGCTTGGGGATGCCCAAGGCACCCCAAGTAAATATTCAAGGAGGCTCAAACGTCTAAGCTTGGGGATTCCTCGGAAGGCATCTCATCTTTCTTCAACAAGTATCGATATGTTCTCGATTTCGTTTCGTTCATGTGATATGTGCAAATCTTGGAGCGTATTTTGCCTTTAGTTTTCATTTTTTTTATGCACCATGCTCGTATGAGATAGTCCATGGCTGATTTATATAATGCTCATTGCACTTCACTTATATCTTTTGAGTATGGCCTTGTAGAATGTTTCATGTGCTTCACTTATATCATTTGAATTTTGGATTGCCTGTTTCTCTTCACATAGAAAACTGTTGTTTATAGAATGCTCTTTTCCTTCACTTATATTTATTGGAGCATGGTCTTTTACAGAAGGAATTAAACTCTCATGCTTCACTTAGATCTATTTAGAGAGTCAAAAGGAATTGGTCATTTGCATGGTTAGTCATAAAATCCTACATAAAACTTATGGATCACTGAATATGATATGTTTGATTCCTTGGAATAGTTTTGCGATATAGAGACGGAATATGTGGGAGGTCCTAGTAAACGGTTGTGGTTAGTAAGAATATTGGTGTTAAGGTTTGTGATTCCCGAAGCATGCATGTATAGTCTCTCGTTATGCTATGATGTTGGAGCATGATTTATTATTGATTGTCTTCCTTATGAGTGGCGGTCAGGGACGAGCGATGGTATTTTCCTACCAATCTATCCCCCTAGGGGCATGCGTAGTAGTACTTTGCTTTGAAGGCTAATAAACTTTTGCAATAAGTATATGAGTTCTTTATGACTAATGTGAGTCCATGGATCATACGCACTCCTACCTTTCCGCAATTTGCTAGCCTCTACGGTACCGTGCATTGCCCTTTCTCACATCAAGAGTCGGCACAAACTTCGCCGGTGCATCCAAACCCCGTGATATGATATGCTCTATCACACATAAGCCTTATTATATCTTCCTCAAAACAGCCACCATACCTACCTATTATGGCTTTTCCATGGCTATTCTGAGATATATTGCCATGCAACTTCCACCATTTCCATTTGATGACTTGAGCATTCATTGTCATACTGCTTTGCATGATCATATAGTTGACATAGTAGTTGTGGCTCAGCCATCGTTCATCATTTTTTATACATGTTATGCTAGATCATTGCACATCCTGGTACATTGCTAGAGGCATTCATATAGAGTCATACTTTCTCATAGGTATCGAGTTGTAATTTTTATTTTCTTTTGAGATATAAGTAAATAGAAGTGTGATGATCATCATTATTCATTTTTAGAGCAGTGCCCCAGTGAGGAAAGGATGATGGAGACTATGATTCCCCTACAAGTCGGGATGAGACTCCGGACAACGAGAGAAAAAGGAAAAGGAAAAAAAGAAAAAGAAAAAGAAAAAGAAAAAGAAAAAGAAAAAAATAAATAAACAAAGATAGAAGGGGCATTGTTAGTATCCTTTACCACACTTGTGGTTCAAAGTAGCACCATGTTTTTCATATGGAGAGTCTCCTATGTTGTCACTTTCATATACTAGTGGGAATTTTTTATTATAGGATTAGATGCACACCCACTTAGTTTTCATATGGAGCTTTCATACACTTATAGCTCTTAGTGCATTCGTTGCATGGCAGTCCCTACTCCTCACATTGATATCAATTGATGGGCATCTCCATAGCCCGTTGGTTAGCCGCATCGATGTGAGATTTTCTAATTTTTTTTGTCTTCTCTATATTTACCCCTATCATTATACTCTATTCCACCTGTAGTGCTATATCCATGGCTTGCACTCATGTATTGCGTGAGAGTTGAAAAAGAAAGAAAAGGAAAGAAAAAGAAAAGAAACAGAAAAAGAAATAAAAAAATAAACAAAGAGAGATGGGGCATTGTTAGTATCCTTTACCACACTTGTGCTTCAAAGTAGCATCATGTTTTTCATATGGAGAGTCTCCTATGTTGTCACTTTCATATACTAGTGGGAATTTTTCATTATAGGATTAGATGCACACCCACTTAGTTTTCATATGGAGCTTTCATACACTTATAGCTCTTAGTGCATTCGTTGCATGGCAATCCCTACTCCTCACGTTGATACCAATTGATGGGCATCTCCATAGCCCGTTGGTTAGCCGCATCAATGTGAGACTTTCTACTTTTTTGTCTTCTCTATATTTACCCCCTATCATTATACTCTATTCCACCTATAGTGCTATATCCATGGCTAGCGCTCATGTATTGCGTGAGAGTTCAAAAAGCTAAAGCGCGTTAAAAAGTATGAACCAATTGTTCGGCTTGTCATCGGGGTTGTGCATGATAAATACTTTGTGTTACAGAGCATGACAAGACTATATGATTTTGTAGGGATAACTTTCTTTAGCGTTGATATTTTGGAAGACATGATTGTTTGTTGGGATGCCTGAGTACTGGTGTCTTTATGTCAAATTATAGACTATTGCTTTGAATAACTTATGTCTTAATATTCATGCCATGATTAGATATCTGATCAAGTTTATGCTAGGTAGCATTCCACATCAAAATTTATCTTTTGTATCATTTACCTGGTCGAGGACGAGCAGGAATTAAGCTTGGGGATGCTGATGCATCTCCGTCGTATCTATAATTTTTGATTGTTTCATGCCAATATTATATCACTTTCACATGCTTTTGGCAACTTTTTATATGATTTATTGGACTAACCTATTGATCCAGTGCCCAGTGCCAGTTCCTGTTTTCTGCATGTTTTTTGTATCGTAGAGTATCCATGTCAAACAAAGTCCAAATGCAATAAAATTTCACATAGAATCATTTTGGAATATATCTGATTTTGGGGGGTTGGAATCACCGCAAACGGAGGCCCGCACAGACCACAAGACACCAGGGCGCACTAGAGGCCCCTGCCGTGCCGTGGTGTGTTGTGCCCACCTCGTACGTCGGTTGGAGCTCTACTTCGGGCACAAGGAAGCTTATATCCGGAAAAAAATCATGTTCAAATCTCAGCACAATCGGAGTTATGTATCTACGGGAATATAAGAAACGGTTTTCGGCAAGATCTGGGAACGCGAAACAGAAGAGAACAGAGAGGGAGATCCAATCTCGGAGGGGCTCCCGCCCCTCCACCGCCATGGAGACCAAGGACCAGAGGGGGAACTCTCCTCCCCATCTAGGGGGAGGCCAAGGATGAAGAAGAAATAGGGGGCTCTCTCCCCCTCGCTTCCGGTGGCGCCGGAGTGCCACCGGGGCAACGATCGGGATGGCGATCTACATCAACAATCTTGCTACCGTCAACACCAACTCTCTCCCCCTCTATGCAGTGGTGTAACACCTCTTCCCCCTGCTGTAATATCTACTTAAACATGGTGCTCAACTCCATATATTATTTCCCAATGATCTATGGTTATCCTATGATGCTTGAGTAGATCTGTTTTGTCTTGTGGGTTAATCCTGATCTTCATTGGTATGATTATATATTTTATTTATGGTGCTGTCCTATGGTGCCCTCCGTATCGCGCAAACACGAGGGGTCCTCGCTGTAGGTTGTTGCAATATGTTCATGGTTTGCTTACGATGGGTTGTGAGAGTGACAGAAACTTAAACCCGAGTAACTGGGGTCTGATGTATGGGAGTAAAGAGGACTTGATACTTAATGCTATGGTTGGGTTTCACGACCTTAATAATCTTTAGTAGTTGTGGATGCTTGCTAGAGTTCCAATCATAAGTGCATATGATCCAAGTAGAGAAAGTATGTTAGCTCATGCCTCTCCCTCATATAAAGTTGCAAGAATGATTACCGGTACTAGTTATCGATTACCTAGGGACAAATAACTTTCTTGTTGATAAAAGCTCACTACTAGACAGCCACTAGATTTTATTTACGTCCTCTTTATTATCTTGCAAACCTATCCTATCACACCTACAAAGTACTTCTAGTTTCATACTTGTTTCCGGTAAAGCAAACGTCAAGTGTGCGTAGAGTTGTATCGGTGGTCCATAGAACTTGAGGGAATATTTGTTCTACCTTTAGCTCCTCGTTGGGTTCGACACTCCTATTTATCAAAGAAGGCTACAAACGATCCCCTATACTTGTAGGTTATCACATACCCATTGATTAGCCGTGTTGATGTGAGACTTTCTTACTTTTTTGTCTTCTCTATGTTTAACCCTATCATCGTACTCTATTCCACCCATAGTGCTATGTCCATGGCTTGCGCTCATGTATTGCGTGGGAGTTGAAAAAGTTCAAGCGCGTTAAAAAGTATGAACCAATTGCTTAGCTGACACCGGGGTAGTACATGATAAATACTTTGTGTTAAGAAGATGGAGCATGAGAAGGCTATATAATTTTGTCGGGATGGCGTTCTTTAGCATTGATATTTTGAAAGACATGATCGTTTGTTGGGATGCCTGAGTATTGATGTCTTTATGTCAAATTATAGAATATTGCTTTGAATCACTCGTGTCTTAATATTCATGACATGATTACATTATATGATCAAGATTATGCTAGGTAGCATTCCACATGAGAATTATCTTTTTTATCATTTACCTACTAGAGGACGTGCAGGTAGGCCTGGGATTCGGTAGAAACCAGAATTTCGGTTTCTGCTGTTCGGTTTATTTGAGAGTTTGGTTAGCAAAAATGAAAACTGAAATAAACACAAAAATCAGCTAACTAAAATTTCAGTTAACCGACCAGTTCGGTTCGGTTTTCAGTTTAAACCGAACGATGCCTTGTGTTGAGCGCTTCCATTCTCAGGAACATACTATATCACCGAGCGCTCTGTCCTCTTGTGCATGGCCAGTCGAGGTGGGACTAAACCAGCTTCACCTCCTATCGTACACTTCACTAGTCCATAGAAGCACGCCATGTTGTGTTTGGACTTTGAAATCAAGTGGTCGGCTCATACCTATCGGCCAATGCAGTCCGTCTAGGCCTTGGGCCGTTCGTTCACTCTATGGCCGGACACGCGCGTGGCCGCAAGCGTTGACGAGACGCGCCCCTAGTGACGACTGGCTAGTACTTCGGTATTTCTTTCGGTTAGCGAGCCTAATACCGAACTGAAAGATCTGAATTCGGTTATTGAAACTAAAAACCGATTTTAGCTGTATCTGCAATAAAAACCAAAAATTCGGTTTTTTCGGTTTCGGTATCGGTTCGGTGTTCGGTTTGTCAGTTTTTATGCCCACTCCTACGAGCAGGAATTAAGCTTGGGATGCCGATACGTCTTCGTCGTATCTATAATTTTTTATTGTTCCATGCCAATATTCTACAACTTTTACATACTTTTGGCAACATTTTATATTATTTTTGGTACTAATATATTGATCAAGTGCCAGCTCCTGTTTGTTGCAAGTTTTTTGTTTCGCAGAATATCCATACCAAACGAAGTCCAAACGCGATAAAAATTTACAGAGAATTATTTTGGAATATATGTGATTTTTTGGGAGGTGGAATCAACGCAAACGGAGGCCCACGGCCTCCACTACCCACCAAGGCACGCCTGCCCCCCCCCCCTTGGCGTGGTGGTGCCTAGTGGGCACACCGTAAGTCAGTTGGGGCTCTTCTTCGTGCGCAAGGAAGCTTATATCCGGAAAAAATCATGTTAAAATTTCAGCACAATTGGAGTTACGGATCTTCGGATATTTAAGAAACGGTGAAAGGCCAGAAAACAGGAGTGCAAAACAAAAGAGAACAGAGAGAGAGATCCAACCTCGGAGGGGCTCTTGCCCGTCCGCCGCCATGGAGGCCACAGACCAAAGGGGAAACCCCCTCCCATCTAGAGTGGAGGCCAAGGAAGAAGAAGAAGGAGGGGGCTCTCCCCCCTCTCTCCCGGTGGCGTCGGAACACCGCCGGGGCAAGGATCGTGACGGTGATCTACACCAAAAATCATGGAGTCCTCATGAAGAAATCATGGAAGTTGATGGGAACGCCATGAATGATGTTGAAAAGCATATTCTTCATGATGCCAACGACTTCTTCATCACTTGAGTCGTGGCCTTTGATGGGACTCATTGTCTTCGTCACAATGTGATAGACAGTCCTAGGCACATACAACAGTTCCTTGACGAGGAATTGGGTTCGAGGGGCCTGCCCTGGCTTCAAAGGCTTCATCAGCACTTGCATATAGTGATTTGAAAGCTCAGGTTCATTGTAAATACAACGTGCATCTTCAGTGGGTGGACTCAGAGGAAGGGCACGAAGCAATTCAGATGTTGGGACCTTATAATGCGTATTTTCGGTCATCCAGTCCAGAACCCATGAATTCACATCTTCAGAGTTGCCGGTGATGTGCAGCGTTGCATAAAATTGAAGAATGAGTTCTTCATTCCAATCGCATATGTCAGTGCAGAAGTTGAGCATCCCAGTGTCATGAAGAACACTGAGGACTGGCGTGAAGCACGGCATAGACTCCATATCCACATGAGGAATATGTGCATGGTCGAAGACTTTGTCCTTGTTGAAAAGCACTGAGGAATAGAAATTAGCTTGACTGGCAGTCCAGAAACGCCTCTTCCTTAAGCGAGCAGAGTCATAAGGGTTGTATTCAGTGAAGAACACATGCTCGCCAAAGAAGTCTTCAGCCTTGAACTTTTGTTTCCTTCAGAACGGATCCTTTGGCTTGGGCAGAGGAGTGTCAGTGAGTTGCATCACAACCTCAGGAATCACGATCTCAGGTTCTTCAGGCTGAGGAATTTCAGGTTCTTCCTCAGGTGCAGTCACCTTTTCAGTATCAGCAGCAGTTTCTTCAGCACTAGTGGCTGGAATTTCTTCATTCACATAAGTAGTGGGATGAGTTTCTTCAGAGCCCATCGGAACAGTTGGTGCAGGGGAGTGAGGAATTTGCAGCAGTGGGGTGAAGAGTGGGGAATTGGGATGCTGACTTTCCCAAAAGTCATCATTCATCACTGGAGTTGTGCTTCCAATATCCACATCTTCATCATCAATTTCTTCAACACCATCCTCTTCAGCATCAAACTGAGGTATTGGTGATGAGATCATTGGGGTTGAAGGGATTGAATCCACTTCAATTTCTTCATCAATCCGCTCTGAGGAAGCAGTAGATTGAGTTTCTTCATCTGATCCACTTGGGATCACATAGTCTTCTCCAAAAGGAACTAGGTCCTTTGATGGCATAGATGAGATTGGAACAGCATCAATTGGATTGGCAAACGAGCTGGTCATGGGCTTCATCTTCTTGGGAGCTGAAGATTCTGAAGCATTTGATGCTTTCCTTTTCTTCACTGCAGCTCGCTCTGCAGTCTTTGTCTTCTTCACATCCAGTGCAGATGGAAGGATTGGAGTTGGTGTAGGCGCAGGTGGAGCTGAGGAATCTGGTTGATTTTTCTCAGGCGCAACTGATGGAGTTGCCCTGACTTCTTCAGTTTCTTCAGGCGCACCACTAGTGGATGCCCTGGCAGTTTCTTTAGTAGCCGGTGTGGAGTCATCAGCCCTGGAACTGGCATTTTCTTCAGCAGCCTGAAATTCATCAGAGGTGCTGGCATGTTCTTCAGTGGGCTGTGCTGAAGGTTCAGCTTGAGGAATTTCTTGTTGCGATGGGGCTGCAACATTGGTGAATTTCTCAGACAGTTTCACAAACCTGACTTTTGCTCCTTTCCAGTCAGCATAGTATGCATCAAAGTCGTCGCTAAGGGCTTTGATGTCAGCCTGCATCTTGATGAGTTCTTCAGGCTTCATTGTGAGAACATTTTTCTCAGCAGTTTCTCTTTCCTTTACTGCGATTTCTTGATTTGCCTGGCCCTATCATATTTCCACTTCTCCTCTTGGATGAAGTGAGTCAGCATGTGACTTTGGCCAGGAGTCAGCTTGAAGTCAGGCATAGGTGTGTTGGGATCCTTATGCCAAATATTGATGTAATCGAGGATCGCCCTTGGATCCAGCAGTAGGGGCACAGGTGTGCCTTTTGCTTTAGCAGCCCTTTCTTAGCGGTCCCTGATGATTTCAGCAAGTTCTTCTTCATCAGCTTAATCATCATCAGAGGGTACAGTAAAGACTACCTGCTTCTTGTTGGGACTTGGGCGAGTAGCGCGTCCAGCAGTAGCCTTTTTCTTCAACAGAGAGGGTCCAGCTGAGGAACTTGGTGCAGCTGAGGAACTAGCTGAGACACCAGAAGCAATAGAGACGCCTACAGTCCTTTGACACGTGGCAAGATGCGCAGGTGTTGAGGACTTTGGCGGAACAGCTGAGGACTTGGTCGGAGGTGCTGAGGATTTCGCAAGAGCAGGGGCAGCTTGAGGAAATTGCCTTGAAGACTTTGACGTTTCTGGCCGTGAGGGCGTAGCAGAGGAACTTGGTCGTGAGGGCATTGCTGGTGAAGCACTTGGCTTGCAAGCGGGCTTCTTGGGCATTGATTTCCTCGGCTTGACAGAGGCCTCAGTGGCAGCAGCAGCAGCAGAGTCTTCAGTAAATTTCCTCACTGCTTCTCTGGCTTGTCTTGCCAATTTGGCTTGACGCTTGGCCCATTCTATAGGAAAATCCTCACCGCGTTTAACGCTAGTGGGATCAGCCACTTGGCCAGGTGCCAGTGGGGCTCTTGGGCATGGAGGGTTCGGTGCGAATTTCTTCATGTACTTGGGAGTGACGTACCTGTACTCCCTCCATTCACGTGCCCATCTCCTTTCAATCCTTTGAATGCGCACCTTGCGCTGATTTTTATCTTCCTCAAGTGGTGTGCAGTAATCTTTTTATAAATCCTCAGGAATTTCAAAGGCAGTCATGACCTCAGGCTTCTTTCCTCCTTTCTGTGGCTTTTTACCGTCAGCCATTTTCTTCAGTTGAGGAATTTGAACAATTGAATTCTCTGAAGAAGTGTGCAACTGTTCTTCGAGGAACGCTGCAAACGAGTTAAGTTGATGAGAACCTAATGATTCAGCAACGGACATGTGTACCCGTGAACAGAGTATAGTTGCGAGGAATTTGAAGAGGTCATATGCGTTCTCAGAGGGTTTTTCAAAAAGAACAAGTTTGAGGAATTTGACCAGATGCATCTTGAAGAATTTCACTAAGTGCACTATATCTTAGGTTCCGGAGTTGTATAGATCGAGGATCCACACAATTGAGGAATCTTGAAGAAATTGATGCTTAGGTAAATGAATCAAGAACAGATAATATGTGAGGTGTTTTGTGTGTGAGGATTTGAAGAATAAAACACCTTTGAAGATTTTGTAGAAAAATTTCGAATCAAAGAGGGCAGTAAAAGTAACTTTTAATTACCCTGAACGAAGAACACGACGAACTGTGAGTTGAAACAGTGAAGTTCGTCATTGCAGATCTTCCACGCCCTAACTTGGCGGAGGAAGACGTCTACGGCGACGGCGGAGGTGAAGATTTCCGCGGTCGGCGCGAGTACGACGACGACGAGGTCGAGGCAGTGAAGCTCTTCCTCACCGGCGACGTTGGAGTAGCGGCGGCGCTAGGGTTAGGGAAGCTCGAGCGGGAGAGTGAGATTGAGCGGAGTAAAAGAAGTGAGGAAGGGGACAGGGGTATTTATAGCCACGGTGAAAAACTGCTCGCGCGAAGATTTGGGACGAACGTGCCCCTGACTGTTCTCCTTCTCACGACATGTGTCACCCACGTACTGTGTAGTGGAGATCGTGTAAGATCGTGGGAGAATAAACAAATGCATCGTGGGATGCGGAACGGTTTGAGCGGTAAAACCGCAAATTTGGATAAGATTAGTTTTAACGTTCCGTTCACAATTTCTTCAGCTGACAAGGACACAGTGAAGATTTTGAACGAGTTTCAAATAGAACGCACATGAAGAATTTGTGAACAGATTAGATTGAGTATAGCATAGAGGGGAAGGGTCCGATCACATTCACTTAGCAGAAGATCCAACTTGAAGAAATAGCTATAAGTGAATGTTGTAGAGGACATAAACTCATATATATATATATATATATATATATATATATATATATATATATATATATATATATATATATATATATATATATAGCCAATGAAGAAAACGATGGCACAAGTGAAGATTTTGCAAGTTGAAGAATTTGAACAACTGAGGAATTTCAAAAGTTGAGAAAAAAACTCAAATTGAAGATTTTCAACTTTTGTGGTGGCTTGACCCACCGTATAAGAATGATGATTTCGGACACCGCGTACAATTGTCGTAGGGTTCTGAGAATCAAATTCTTCATTAATTTCTTCACACTTAGAGTGTTATTCTTCATTGATTGAAGAAAAATGTTTCTTCATGTGTTGCACATCTAAGTCATCAATTTTGCGTAAGTGTTAGGATGAGTGCCTTTTCAAAGTACATTCGAAGACTCTAAGATATTTAGCTCACACCGCAACTTGCTAAATCTCTTCTCATCCAAGGGCTTAGTGAAGATATCGGCTAGCTGTTCTTCAGTCTTCACATGCTCAGTAGAAATGTCGCCCTTCAACACATGATCACGAAGAAAATGATGACGAATCTGAATGTGCTTTGTCTTTGAGTGCTGAACTGGGTTGTGAGCAATCTTGATGGCACTCTCATTGTCACAGAGGAGAGGCACATTCTTCACGTTGATACCATAGTCCTTGAGTGTTTGCTTCATCCATAGCAGTTGAGCACAGCAAGAACCAGCAGCAATGTACTCAGCTTCAGCAGTAGACAGTGATACGCAGTTCTGTTTCTTCGAGGACCAACAGACCAAAGATCGTCCGAGGAAATGACAAGTACCAGATGTTGACTTGCGGTCCACACGGTCACCAGCATAGTCAGAGTCAGAATATCCAATGAGATCAAAATCCGAGCCCTTGAGATACCATAATCCAAGTGTTGGTGTGTGAGCTAGATATCGAAGAATATGCTTCACAGCCTTATGGTGTGATTCCTTCGGTGCAGCTTGAAATCGGGCACACATGCAAACACTAAGCATTATATCTGGCCTAGATGCACATAAGTACAATAAAGAGCCAATCATGGAGCGGTATACCTTATGATCGAAGTCAGTACCATTTTCATCAGTGCATAGATGACCATTTGTGGGCATAGGAATTTTGATGCCTTTGCAATCTTGCATGCCGAATTTCTTCAGGACGTCCTTGAGGTATTTCTCCTGAGATATGAATATGCCATTGCGCTATTGACGAATTTGAAGACCTAAGAAGAATTTTAACTCTCCCATCATAGACATTTGATATTCTTCACTCATCATATAGGCAAATTCATCACTATAACGTTGGTCAGTACAGCCAAAGATGATATCATCAACATATATTTGGCACACAAACAGTTCACCATCATAAGATTTAGTAAAGAGAGTGGGATCGAGTGAACCGGGTGTGAAGCCTTTCTTCATGAAGAATTCCTTCAATGTATCATACCACGCCCGTGGGGCCTGCTTGAGGCCATAGAGGGCCTTGTTAAGTCTGAAGACTTTGTCAGGGTGTTTTGGATCTTCAAAACCTGTGTGTAGCCTTGAGCTACTAGTCGTGCCTTATTCCTCACCACAACACCATTTTCATCTTGCTTGTTGCGGTAGATCCACTTTGTGCCAATGATGTTATGCTTGCGAGGATCGGGACGATTGACTAGTTCCCAGACGTTGTTGAGCTTGAACTGATGTAATTCTTCTTGCATGGCCTGAATCCACTCAGGCTCCAAAAATGCTTCATCTACCTTAGCAGGCTCTGTGATAGAGACAAAAGCAAAGTGCCCACAAAAGTTAGATAGATGTGAAGCTTTTGAGCATGTGAGAGGACCTGGTGCTCTAATGTCATCAATGATCTTCTCCACTTGCACTTCTTTTGCAACGCGAGGATGAGCTGGTTGTCGTTGAGGAATTTGATCAGCATTTTCTTCAGTATCAATTTCCTCAGCAATTTCTTCAGGTGCATCAGCTCAACGTTCTTCACGTTCTGGAATGAATTCTTCAGCAGATTCTTCAGTAGGAATGACATCTTCGGTAGCCTTGTGCTTGATAGAATCCTCAGGTGCTGGTTCATCTAACACAGAAGGTAGGTGCTCTCTTTGCGAGCCATTAGTTTCATAGAACCGCACATCTATAGTTTCAACAATCTTGTGAAGAACATTGTTGAAGACTCTGTAGGTGTGCAAGTCCTTTCCGTAACCAAGCATAAAACCTTCATGTGCTTTTGGTGCAAATTTAGAGTTGTGATGAGGATCTCTAATCCAGCATTTAGCACCGAAGACTTTGAAATAACTCACATTGGGTTTCTTGTCAGTGAGGAGTTCATAGGCAGTCTTCTTGAAGAATTTGTGAAGATATACTCTGTTGATGATGTGGCACGCAGTATCAATTGCATCAACCCAGAAACGACGAGGGGTTTTGTACTCATCGAGCATAGTGCGATCCATCTCAGCAAGAGTCATGTTCTTGCGCTCCACAACGCCATTCTATTGAGGTGTATAAGGAGCAGATAACTCATGAGTAATACCAAGTTCATCAAGATATTCATTTAGACCCGAATTCTTGAACTCAGTGCCATTGTCACTTCTGATGTGCTTGATCTTCACACCAAAGTTGGTTAAAGCCCTCGAGGAAAATCGTTTGAAGACTTCATGCACTTCATGTTTGTAAGAGACAAGGTGTACCCATGTGTAACGAGAGTAATCATCAACAATAACAAAGCCATATTGAGATGCTTCATTTGAAAAAGAGGAGTAGTGATTAGGACCGAAGAGATCCATATGAAGCAATTCGAATGGTCGAGTAGTGGTCATGATGGCTTTGCTGGATGCTTGGCCTTTGTCATCTTTCCAGCTTCACAGGCACCGCATAAGTGATCCTTGAGGAATTTGACATTCTCAATGCCAATGACATGCTTCTTCTTCGCAAGCATGTGCAAATTTCTCATGCTTGCATGACCAAGTCGTCGATGCCATAGCCATCCTTCTGAAGCTTTTTCAAGTAGGCACACGGCGGGTTGTGAATCTGCAGAGAAATCAACAATATACAAATCTCCTCTCCTAAAGCCTTCAGAGACTTTGTGAGGGAGTCCTGGATTAGGGGGTGTTCGGATAGCCGGACTATACCTCAGCCGGACTCCAGGACTATGAAGATACAAGATTGAAGACTTCGTCCCGTGTCCAGAAGGATCTTTCCTTGGCGTGGAAGGCAAGCTAGGCGTGCGGATATTCAAGATCTCCTACCATTGTAACCGACTCTGTGTAACCCTAACCCTATCCGGTGTCTATATAAACCGGAGGGTTGTAGTCCGTAGGCGAACCATCATCATTAACAATCATACCATAGGCTAGCTTCTAGGGTTTAGCCTCCTTGATCTCGTGGTAGATCTACTCTTGTACTACCCATATCATCAATAATAATCTAGCAGGAGTAGGGTTTTACCTCCATCGAGAGGGCCCGAACCTGGGTAAAATAAAGTGTCCCTTGTCTCCTGTTACCATCCGACCTTGACGCACAGTTCGGGACCCCCTACCCGAGATCTGCCGGTTTTGACACCGACATTGGTGCTTTCATTGAGAGTTCCTCTGTGCCGTCGCGATCAGGAAGGATGCCTCTTCCCGTCTTTAAGGACGGTGCCATTACAAAAGGAGCCTTGGCTGTCAGCCAAACTCTCCGGCTAGGTGGTTTTCTCGCAACCGCCTGTTCGGCTGTTGCACCGACGGTGACCTCCCGGGTCATCGAAAGCAACCTCCACGTCGGCTCAGAACTCGTCGAGCAATTGGATTCGATGGAGCTCTCTTCTGTAAACGAGCTCCTGGATCGCATCGCCGCACTGGGTGTCTGTCGGTGTACTAAAGTAGGGGTACCTTAGTACCCCGAACTTGTGCACGGGTAGTAGTAGCGTCCCGCGGCAAGGCTTGCCAGGGGAGCGACAAGAGTCTCCACGGACCTTTCTGGGCCGGACGAAGGCCAAGTGATCAAGCCGAGAAGACCAAGCCCCGGCAAGAGGAGCTTGCCGGGCCAAGAGGGCGAGGTCCGGCAAGAGGAGCTTGCCGGGCCAAGGCAACAAGGCCCCAGCAAGAGGAGCTTGCCGGGACGACTAAGCCGAAGCACCAAGGCCCCAGCGGGAGGAGCTCGCCGGGACGGCCAAACCAAGGCACCCCAGGAGAAGCCCGCCACGGCGCGTCGCGCGCCCCGGCAAGGCCTGACGAGCGGCAAGCTCTCAGGTGCGGCAGGACAACCACCACGGCAAGCCACTTGCCGCGGCAGACCACCACCTCAGGCATGCGCTCCAGCTCACCTGCCCACGCGCCACTCTGGGGCTTCCCCAGAGGCACGTGGCAAGGCGCCGCGCAACCGGGGGCGCGCGCGTGGCATGCGACGTTGGCGGAGTCGCCCCCGTGGCAAGCGGAGGCGCCCCTAACGGTCCGCCTCGGCACTGTTCAGGCGATCCAGACGGGCATTTAATGCCTTTGTCCCCCGCCGTCAGAGTTAGGTGCGATAGCACTGTGCGGCCACTGTTCGCACAGTTCCTTGCCATTTTTACCCCCACCTGCGTCGCTACTTGTGGAAAACCCCTTAGCATATAAAAGGAGGCCCATGCGCACGTAGGGGGGGGACAAAGGATCAAACCCTAGAGGAGGAGAGGGATCCAGACCCGAAGACGGACGCACAGTAGACCCTCGTCTACGTCCAGCTCCAACTTACTGTAGCTTCTTGCGCTCCAGAGCAAGAACTCGAATCAACCAGACAAGCAGCAGTAGGGTTTTACGCATCCATGCGGCCTGAAGCTGGGTAAAATCGTTGTGTGTGTGTGTGTCGCCTCGATCTGCTCTTTGTGCAACCTCCGCCCCCCCCCCCCCCCGCCGAACGGACAAGGGGCTCCGTCCCCATAGGTGCTCGTGGAGGTCGATATCCCCCGACATCTTTGGCGCGCCAGGTAGGGGCTGCGTCGAGGTTGTGCGAACCAGATCTGGCGACCACAGGTAAACTCAGGTATGGCCAGGTACCTTTCCGCTCCAACCCGCGGAGCGGAGGCATTCCTCCTCACGGACTCGCGCACGGCCCTCCTCGAGTACCCACTCACGCAGAGCCCGGGCAAGAGCAGCTGCTCCTTGAGGAGGACCGCCTTCCGGCCGCTGAGCGAGTTTCTCGCCTCCTGCAAACTCTGCGCCGCTCCCGTAGCCGCAGAAGTTAGCGCCGGAAGTTGCGGGAAAGGCGACCTCGTTCTTCGGCGAGCCCAGGCCGCCAAGATCCAAACGAGTCGACGCCGACCGTGGGAGGAACCTTGCCAGCGCGGCCGTCGGAACCCGTTCCGTCGGCCACCCTCTCTGTCCAAGTCTTGCCGCAGTTGCATGTAATCCTTGGTACAGAGACGGGCGCAGATCCCAAGCATAGCTTATGTGCCCCGCACATCTTGTCGATTTCGCGCCTCTCTGCTTGGCGCATGCATTATTTGACACGATTGTGCAGCACTCGACTCCGGCATGCGATGGCGGGCCGCGAAGCCCCGAGCCTTCGTTATTCCCTTACCTCGAGAAGGGGGGATGACAGGATAGGCTGGGCGTCGCCCGAGGAAGCTGCGCCTTGCCGGACTGCGAACGACAGAAAAGCTAAGTTGCCAAAGTTTGAGCAATTAAGCTCCTTTTTATCCTTAAGTTATCTTCCTCGAACGGCCAAGCTTCGTATGGGAAACCTGTGCGCGGAGGGGCCGGCTCGTGGCTGGTTGCGCCCTTATTTCGTTTGGAGTCCGCTCAACGACTTAAGTGTGCTACATCCCGAGTGGCGTCCTTACTTTGTTTCGAGCTTGCTCGGCAGCTTGAGCGTGCCGCGACTGCAGTCGCCGCGCTTACCTCGCCCTGAGCCTGCTCAACATTGTAAGTGAGTTGCGCCAGCCACGGCAAGGTTTCTTGCTGGTGGAGGCTCCGCCAGCGGGTTGCTGATGTCCCGCACTCGGCACCCGTGGCAAGGCGGAGGCTTGCGCCGACAAGTTCCCGGGAGCGTAGGGCGTGAACGTACGAAGCACAAGGTCGAACGAGGGAGATAACAGCGCAATGAACTGCCTAAGATAAAAGTTATATTCCAAAATGACTTGCCGCTGCTCTAATCAGCTGTTTCTATGACATGCTCAGCGGCGACAAGGGAAGAAAAGAAAGAGGTGGGCGGCCTAATCCGCGCGGTCGCCCTCGACCCGCCTGATCCCGGCCACCCTTTCCACAATAGGGGTGACGAGGGCCCTGATCTCCGTCAGGTCGGCGTCTTCCGGCAAGTGCCTGAGGACGTTGGTAAGCCTGATGGTGGGGTTGCGGAAGACGATCTTCACCAGCACCCTCTCGAGGGCCCCGGAGACGGCTTCCCGCGTCTCCTCGGCCAGCTGCTCCGGGATCGTTTCCCGGAGAAGCTGGAGCACCCCCACCAAGCCCTTGAAGAAGGAAGTGAGCTTGACGCTCGCCGGGACGTTCTCGCCGGAGGGGTACTCGTGGCCCTCCATCCCCAGCAGCTTCAGCTCCTTGTCGATGGTGGTGGCGATGTCGACGAGGCCTTCGGTCCACCGCTCCACCGTCTCCTGGAAGGCGTTCTGGGTAACGGCGGCGCGCTTCAATAGCTCCTCGTTGCCAGCAACCTCCTTCCGCAAGGTCGCTTCCTGCCCCTTGGCTCTCTCCAGCGCCTTGGACAGGGTGTCCAGCTTCAGCTCGAGGTCAGCCTTGGAATCCTTGGCGGCGGCGAGCTCCTGGATCTTCTCGGCGAAGCGGCCCTGCAGCTCGCCAAGGGTGTGAGCGCCCTTCTCGCGCTCCTGTTTGAGCGCGGCAAGCTCCTCGCCGCTCGCCTTGAGGTCGCTGACGAGCTGCGCCACCCTCGTCTCCAACTCCCCCTTGGCGACCTCGGCGGCCGCGGCAGCGTCCTGCGCTCTCTGCAGGGCCCCGCCAAGCGCCTGCTCGCGCGCGGCAACCTCCTCCTCGTGGCTGGCGAGGCTGGCCTTCTGCTGCACCAGCTCGCTTTCCCGCGCGGATTGCCCCGCAGCGGCAAGCCTCTGCTGCTCTTCGGCCTCTGCCTTCTCGAGGAGAAAGGCCGTCCGCGCCTCGTCGAGCAGCCTCCGCTCCTCCGCCAAGGACCGGAGAGCCCCCTGGTTGAGCTCCCGGAGCTCCCCGGCATGCTTCTCCATGTCCGCGCCGGCCCTCGCGACGAGTGCCTCTTGGCGCTCCACCTTAGCCTGCCGGGCGCGGTAGAGCGACACAAGCTTCCGGAGCAGCCGCTCCTCCTCGGGCTCGCCGCTGCTGGTGCTTGGCGCGTCGACCACTGCCAGCCCGACGGAGGCGAGCGCTTCTCCGTCCAAGGCCTCCCCCTCGACCAGCGCCCTGGAGCTAGGCTCCAAGGGGAGCCTGATGAAGACGCCATCGCCGGCCTTCAGGTAGGCACCCGTCGGGGGCTCCTCGAGGCCCGACGCGCCGGCAGCCGCGGGATCGCCGGACGGCGGAGTGCTTGACGCCCCTGCCTCCTCGGGGCCGTCGGCACGGTCGCCGGTCCCCTCGCCGTCTGCCGCCGCGGCGGCCTTGGCGGCTTCGGCCTCCCCGCCGCCTGCGGGGTCGTCGGTGCCGTCCGCCTCTTCGATGACGACGACGTCGTCGGCGTCGCCGCGTGCGCCCTCCCCGACGACGACCTCAGTCTCCATCGGGTCCGCGGTGGGCGGGTCTGACGGCCGGAAGAGAGGAGAAGAGTAAGCTGAATAGCCGACAAAAAGGCTCATAAGGGAAGATAACCAGGGACAGATTTCCGTGCAGGGGGGCTTACCGGTGGCAGGGTCCGTGGCCGCGGCCTCCGCTGTCGGGGGATCGCTGGCCGCGTCCCTCGCCAGAGATCCCTCCCTTACCGGAGAGGTCTTCCTTGCCGGGGGCTCCTCCCTTGCCGGAGATTTCTCCCTAGGCGGGGTGGTCGACGCAGACGGCGCGGCAGGAGTGCCCCTCGGGGTCGCCTGCTGGGGCTGCTCTGCTCCTACCCAACGACAACAACAACAGCCACATGTCAACCACAAAGAGAAGGGAATCTCACGCGCGCGCCAAACGGCAAGAACTAGCCGTACACTCACCCTGGAGGCTGAGCTGTGGGCTGCCCTGGGGACCCGCTGCCAAGTCCGGCAAGGTCGCCTCCGGCACCTCCCCAGTTGCCGGGGGAGATTCACCCTCAAGGACGACCAGCGGGACCTTGGCCCTCTTCGCCCTCCTCTGGGCCAGGCTCCTGAAAAGGAACGGTTTCGGGGGGGATGAGTGGGCTGCGAAAAAGGACGAAGCAACAGAAATCAAGAAGATACTAGCTCTACCAGGAACTTACTCTTCGTCCTCCTCTTCGTCGTCGGAGCTAAGCGCGGAATAGTCGAAAACCGGCTTGCTCCAGGCGCAAGGAGACAGGGGAGTGGGTTCCCGGGACCGCTTGGCGGGGACTATGGACGACCCCGCCCCCGTTGCCGCCGCGGTATGGGGAGCGGCAGGAGCCGAAGCCGCGGCCCGTGAGGACCCCGCTCCCGCTGCTTCGGAGGCGCGTGTCACGCGGGGCTGCGGTTGCTGGTCGGCCTGCCGCACCACCTCTCCGGCCCTGCGGAGAGGCCTCCTCGGCTGGGCAGGGGGCTCCGCCTGCGACGAGCTGCCCGG
This sequence comes from Aegilops umbellulata, assembly GCA_032464435.1. Lineage (NCBI taxonomy): Eukaryota > Viridiplantae > Streptophyta > Magnoliopsida > Poales > Poaceae > Aegilops > Aegilops umbellulata. The sequence continues at coordinate 232,773,783 of CP136055.1, read as the reverse complement.
GAGCTGCGAGGAGGGCGCGTCAGCCTCCGGCAAGCCGCTCGCGTCCTGGGCGGGCTCGCCCGCGCCACCGTGCCCGGCTGGTTCCTCCGCGCCGGCGAGCTCCATTTGGTCGGCGAGGCTCTCCGCCTCCGCCGAGTCTGCTTCAGCCAGGGTGAAGCCAGACTCGCCCGCGGCCGCGGCGGCCGCCGCCTCCTCCATCCTGGAGGCGATGTAGGCCAGCTCCTCGGGGGTGGTGTCCCGCGTGAGGCCCCTCTTCTCGTCGGGGTCGACCGGCACCTCCTCCAAGTTGTCGAAGAAGGCCTGCACGACGTCGTCCGCCGGCTCCTGCCAGGTCGCGTCGATCCCGTGCGAGTCGCACAGCGGCATCATCGCAAGGATGCGGCTGAGCGCCGAATTGTTGCACAGGGGGACGACGCCCGGCGGCAACCTGAACCATTCTGGGTGCTCGGAGTCGTACTTGAATAGCTCCTTCAACACTCGGACGAGCTCCAGAACGGTGAAGTTGTAGTTAAGGCCCGGGCGCAGCCTCATGATGTCCGCCGCGTTTTGGAATTCCCAAGCCGGTTTCCCCCTCTCCTGCAGGGGGCCGATACGCCGGCAAAGGAAATCCGCGCCGACTGCGCCGACGGTGATCCCGGCAAACCTGAGGCGCAGGATCCGGGTGGCGGCAATCTTCAGCTTGGCGTCGTCCGGGGCCAGGTCGCTCCAGCCACGGCCGCGCACCACTGGGGTTCGCCGCACGGCGGTGAACGGCGGTGGATTCTCCTCGACGATCAGGCACCACTCGGCCCTCCACTCCTCCCATCTGCCACAGAGTTCCCCCTACAAGTAGACCTCTTTCTTGCCGGTCCTGGAGATCCAGGCGACTCCGCCGGACAGCGGCTCTCCTTTCTCCACCCGAGGAGTAAAGAAGTGGCGGAAGAGGGCTACGTTGGGGCGGACTCTGACAAAGTTCTCGCAAAGGTGTGCGAAAACCGCCATTGTCAGAATGGCGTTGGGGGTGAAGTCAAGGAGGTGGAGGTTGTAGGTGTGCATGATGTCGCAGAAGAACTCGGAAAAAGGCGGGCGGAGCCCGCAATAAAAGAACACGGCGAAGAAAGGGTACCCGGTCGGGTACAGCTTCTGGGCGATGGCGGGAAGAACTCGCGTGCGCGGATGAGCTCGCGTCGCCGTCGACCAGAAGAGGCGGTACCCGTTCTTCAGCCTCAGCGCATCGAGCTGAGGGGGGAACGTCGCCGTCTCCTTCCGAAGCGCTTCCAGCCGCAGCGCCTCGGCCGACTTCACGGCCTTCCCCTTCGCCTTGTCGATCTTCGAGGCCATGGCAGAAAAGGGGAGGGGGAGTTGTCGACGTTGGCGGCGCTGGGTCTGCGAGGGCGAATCGCTGCTCTCTCTAGTAAGGAGGAAGTGGCGGAGATTTTCGAGGAACAGCAACCGGCGGAATGGCGAGCTGCCCCTGTTCCCCTCCGCTTATAAAGGGGGGAAGGAGCGGGGGCGGACGCTCCGCCTTTCCAAATGAAGGAATCATGCCCGACGTGACTCATGCCTGCGGGCCTCAAGCCCCGCGCACGCCACCCACGTCACGCACGTCTCGCACGCCTCGCCCCCCACGACGCCGCGATAAGCGCGCGCCACTTGGGGAGGGCGCGACGGACGCGGAGTTAAGGAGCAGCACAACCCAGGCAACGCGTGCCCATGCACTGTTAGGGCCTGGCCCAACAACGCTCGGCACCGTGTATGGCCCAGACCCGGGGGCTCCTGTCGGTGTACTAAAGTAGGGGTACCTTAGTACCCCGAACTTGTGCACGGGCAGTAGTAGCTTCCCGCGGCAAGGCTTGCCAGGGGAGCGACAAGAGTCTCCACGGCCCTTTCTGGGCCGGACGAAGGCCAAGTGATCGAGCCGAGAAGACCAAGCCCCGGCAAGAGGAGCTTGCCGGGCCAAGAGGGCGAGGTCCGGCAAGAGGAGCTTGCCGGGCCAAGGCAACAAGGCCCCAGCAAGAGGAGCTTGCTGGGACGACTAAGCCGAAGCACCAAGGCCCCGGCGGGAGGAGCTCGGCGGGACGGCCAAACCAAGGCACCCCAAGAGAAGCCGGCCACGGCGGGCCGCGTGCCCCGGCAAGGCCTGACCAGCGGCAAGCTCTCAGGTGCGGCAGGACAACCACCGCGGCAAGCCACTTGCCGCGGCAGACCACCACCTCAGGCATGCGCTCTAGCTCACCTGCCCACGCGCCACTCTGGGGCTTCCCCAGAGGCACGTGGCAAGGCGCCGCGCAACCGGGGGCGCGCGCGTGGCATGCGACGTTGGCGGAGTCGCCCCCGTGGCAAGCGGAGGCGCCCCTAACGGTCCGCCTCGGCACTGTTCAGGCGATCCAGACGGGCATTTAATGCCTTTGTCCCCCGCCGTCAGAGTTAGGTGCGATAGCACTGTGCGGCCACTGTTCGCATAGTTCCTTGCCATTTTTACCCCCACCTGCGTCGCTACCTGTGGAAAACCCTTTAGCATATAAAAGGAGGCCCATGCGCACGTAGGGGGGGACAAAGGATCGAACCCTAGAGGAGGAGAGGGATCCAGACCCGAAGAAGGACGCACAGTAGACCCTCGTCTACGTCCAGCTCCAACTTACTGTAGCTTCTTGCGCTCCAGAGCAAGAACTCGAATCAACCAGACAAGCAGCAGTAGGGTTTTATGCATCCATGCGGCCCGAAGCTGGGTAAAATCGTTGTGTGTGTGTGTCGCCTCGATCTGCTCTTTGTGCAACCTCCGCCCCCCCCCCCCCCCCCCCCCCCCCCCGCCGAACCGACAACGGGCTCCGTCCCCATAGGTGCTCGTGGAGGTCGATATCCCCCGACAGTGTCGCTACAAATTACGACCAGGTTGGGCTTAAACCCAATCTAAGAGAAATTAACTCTCCCCAAGTCACCCACCACGTTGTTGTGGTGGAGACACAATGCGGCGACCCTTAATCTATCTTAAGGACTAGCTACGTCCGAATTTCCGAACCCTCCATGCCGGATATCCGCGGAGGGGAGGATACAATCCAAGACCTGAGCTTAAAATCAGGTAAATCGGATAACATCCAAGACTCCGGATCTCAGAATCTGGAAGTTCTTCGGCCTCCGAACAGCAAACTAGGCGAGGTCTCAGATTCAATGACACCCGCCCGCCCGATCTTAAGCGATCTTTCCCAAATCAGGCAAATGCCCGAAGAAACAGTACATCATTACTGGGCCAGATTCCTCCTGGTTATGAACAGGATAAAGGACTGTCGCGAGGGAGACGCAATTTCAATCTTTTGCAGTAACTGCACGGACAAGGGAATACTCAACGCCGTAAGTCGTCATAATATTACACACTTTGCTGACTTGGCGTCCATAGTACAAAAATACTGTGCGATGGAAAGTGCTTGGAAAACCGAAATAAAATTTTGGGATAATCCGGCCTTGAATAGCAATCCCGTCTGAATTAAGAGGGCGCACCACAGTAAGGCGCCCGGACTAAATACCAAAAAATAAAAACCCTTTAGAGGGCATGGAACCGTACTGGAAAAGTGGCTAGATGGACCCTGCAAGATTCACAGTGCAGAGGACTCCACCCCAACTCACAGCCTCAGGGCATGTTGGATACTCCGGCAGGTGGCCGAAATTGGCGAGGACCTCCTAATTCCAGAGGTCGAAGGAAACCAGCCCGAGAATTTCAGTTCCGTTCTCACAGTCTTTGAGACTTTCGCATCAAATAACATGCGAAAAAGAACACTCCGCAGCCTCACTGAAGTCTATCAAGTAGCAACAATAAACCCATGGAGTAATACTGCTATCACCTTCAACGCGAGTGACGAACCTAAATTTCGAACAGCCAGAGCACCAGCCGCATTGGTCCTCAGTCCCATAGTGGACGGTTGTCGCCTCGCAAAGGTACTCATGGACGGAGGCAGCGGATTGAACCTCATTTACGAGGAAACCCTCCAAAATATGGAAATAGACTGGAACCGCATTGAGCGAAGCAGCACAACCTTTAGAGGAATAATCCCCAGTCAGGAAGCGCGCTCCACCGGAAAGATCACACTAGATGTGGTATTCGGCACGCCGGATAATTACAGGTCCGAACAGATCACGTTCCAGGTGGCCCCGTTCAAAAGCGGATATCACGCTATACTAGGACGGGAGGCTTTCACAGTTTTCCAAGCTATACCCCATTACGGGTACATGAAGCTTAAGATGCCTAGGCCAAACGGAATTATCACTCTCGCTAGTGATCCGGACATAGCACTCCGTGCCGAGAACAAGACAGCCGCATTGGCCCTCGAGGCACTATCCGAAACCTTAGCGGCCGAAGAACTGACTGCGCTGCGATCCACGGTCAATAGGGATGATGTGATACTCGATAAGAGATCCAAATCCACATCCTTCAAACCAGCGGACGAAATAGTCAAATTCCAGGTCCACCCAACGGACTCCAATAAAACAGCCTCCATCGGGGCAAGACTGAACCCTGATGTAGGCGCCGCACTGCGAGAGTTCCTATGAGAGAACTGGGACATTTTCGCTTGGCACCCTTCAGACATGCCAGGAATCCCACGCAGGTTGGCCGAACACAGCCTAAATATCCAGAAAGGATTCAAACCTGTCAAACAAGCCCTTCGGCGTTTCTCCGAACCAAAGAGACAGGCTATGGGAGAGGAGCTAGCCAAGTTATTGGAGGCCGGATTCATTAGAGACATAAAACACCCGGACTGGCTAGCAAACCTGGTGATGGTACCAAAGAAGGACAAATCCTGGCGCCTGTGTGTCGATTTCAAAGACCTTAATAAGGCTTGCCCAAAGGATCCTTTCCCCTCCCTCGGATAGATCAAATCATCGATGCCACTGCAGGACACGATTCGCTGTGCTTCCTCGACGCATACTCCGGTTACCATCAAATCAAGATGGCAGGATCAGACCAAGCCGCAACAACATTCATCACACCATATGGCCCATTCTGCTTCAACACAATGCCCTTTGGGCTAAAAAACGCCGGCGCAACATATTAGCACATGATTCAAACATGCCTGGCAAACCAGATCGGCAAAACAGTGGAGGCGTATGTAGATGATGTGGTCGTTAAATCAAGACATGTCGAATCTCTAGTAGACGACTTGAGGCTTACATTCGACAACCTCCGAAAATACGACATTAAGCTCAATCCGGAAAAATGCGTTTTCGGCGTTCCAGCCGGAAAGCTCCTGGGCTTCATTGTATCCGGCAGAGGAATTGAGGCAAACCCAGCTAAAATCCGAGCTTTGTCACACTTGGATGTCCCAAAAGACCTCAAACAAATACAGAAACTCGCCAGATGCGTGGCAGCTTTAAGCCGCTTTATCTCCCGCCTGGGAGAAAAGGCATTGCCCATTTACCGCCTCCTTAGGCGCACCGAACACTTCGAGTGGACAGACGCTGCCACGGCCGGACTCGAGGAAATAAAGGCCATATTGGCAACAAACCCAATCCTGGCCGCGCCGAACACTGGCGAACCCATGCTATTGTACATTGCCGCAACTCATCAAGTTGTTAGCGCAGTACTCGTCGTCGAGCGGGCAACGGACGGACACAAACTCCCCCTTCAAAGGCCGGTTTACTACGTGTCCACTGTCCTCACACCATGCAAATCACGGTACCCGCATTACCAAAAGATTGCATACGCGGTGTTTATGGCATCCCGGAAGCTACGACACTACTTTCAAGAGTGTTCTATCACAGTAGCCTCGGAAGTACCACTCAACGATATTATCAACAACCGCGATGCAATGGGCCGGATAGTAAAATGGGCCATAGAGCTCCTCCAGTTCGACATAACCTACAAACCACGGCGAGCCATTAAATCGCAAGTCCTAGCCGACTTCGTCGCCGAATGGACAGAGGCCGAACTCCCTAAAGAGTACGGCACATATCCAAACTGGATCATGCATTTCAATGGCTCCAAAATGTTGGCCGGACTGGGGGCTGGCATCGTTTTGACGTCCCCTACAGGAGACACAGTCCAATATGTACTCCAAATTATGTACACGGGCTCCAACAATGCAGCCGAATACGAGGCCCTTCTACATGGTCTCCGGATGGCAGTATCCATGGGCATTCAACGCCTGGAAGTACACGGGGACTCAAACCTCGCGATATCCCAAATAAATGGCGACTTCAACGCCAAAGACCCAAAAATGGCAGATTATCGCAATGCCATCCTAAAAATGTCAGTTCGGTTCGACAGACTTAGAGGAGGAGCGCGACGTGGCTAAAGCCCGTTCCGCATTTTATCAACAGCAGGCTCGAAGATATCAAAGCAGAGAAGTACGGGCCAAAAATTACAACGTTGGCGAACTAGTTCTACGCCTGCCGGATAAGAAAAAGGACAAGCTCAAGCCCAAACGGGAAGGTCCCTTCATAATTGACCAAGTCCTGGCTGGTGGAGCGTACCGCCTGCGAGATGCGTCGGATAACCGACTCGAGCCGAACCCATGAAACACCGCACGTCTCCGAAGATTCTATGCCTAGCGCCGGACTCTGGGTTTGTCTCCTTCCTCTGTCCATTTTTATATATATATTTCTGTTTTTATTTCGTCTCCTCCCACTCTTTCCTTTTATAGCCCTTAAAGGCTCATCATGTGACGCGCTACCCGCGCTCCTTAAACCTGGGGGCTTCTTTGACAGAAGCTTGTTTATATGGGTTTCATTCCCAACGCATGCGTCAGACTTCCGCATGCACCTTTTCTTCACCATTATATGCATCGATATGACTTAAGTTTTGGCCAAGCTGGGTTGCCTGGCTCCTGTGCTTACCCCTACGTTCCCGATTGTTCGGCTAGGCGGTAAAGGGAGCACCTCTGCGATTGCTACTGCCGGATAAGCCGGATGTGTACCTCAGACTGGGTGAAGCTGAAAGCTAGCGTTCTTAAGGGAATATTCGGTCGGTGAACTAAAGATGAACCTTTTTTACTTATACATGCCCCCAGATGTTTTCCTGCATTTGCAGTCCGGACGTGCACTTCAGGGCACGCCACCCCAGCGAAAGGAACCCTTAACGGAACTATTCTCTCTGGAAGATGTTTCTTACTAACCATGTAATATAACATAACTAGTTGGGCACTTGTCTGATAAAGCACTAATGACCCCTACGCCTGGTCTCCATGCATACCTCGGTTCTTATATAACCGTTATGGTATTCGGACACACTCCGGGCCGTCAGGTCCCGAGGTCGAAGCGAAAAGGTCGGCAACGACAAACGATCTACAATCCGGCTAGAAGGCATTACACATGTCAATTATAAATTACATAGTCATCCTGACTGATTGTATTCCTCCTCTATACCATCTAACAGGCTGTCTAATTTACAGTCCTGCTAGGAATACTTTGCGGCCAATTCTACCTGGCCATACACTAAGCTCACAGGGATGTCCTTCCCATCAGGCCCCATCGGTCCGACCTCGGCCATGTGATTGGGGTCAGACTTCGTAAAGCGGGTCTTCACCATGGCCCAGGCCTCCCTAGCGCCCTGCCGGCAGGCCGATATCTTCCACAACCGGAAGCGCCGCCGAGCTCCCTTCAACTTCTCCGCAAGTTCTCCAAGGCCCTCAGGTATGGAGTGGGCAGGACACAAGGCTTGGGCAATACCTCGCATCGCCTGCCGAACTCGTTCGTGCAGTTGTGAGAGTTTGGGAAGAAGATCGCCCGTTGAACCGGGCATCTCCTCTGCAGGACGACCTGTCAGCATACCTACAGACATAACTCTGTTAGTCGTCTTCCTCGCCGAACTCCTTTTTCAAGAGTTCGCTTAAGCACTTACTAAAAATGCCGCGTCGAAGTCGCTGATTCTCCTTATTGGAGTCCGACAGCTGGCCACGAACATCTTTTAGTTCAACATCCAGCCTGGTGTTGGCATCCTGGAGATCATTCTTCTCCCGCCTCACCTTTGTTAGCACGCTTTCACCAGCCTTTAACCGGCGTAGAAGCTGTTGCCTGTCCGGATCGAGTCCGGCGCCATCTGCAATACCATTTGTCAGATTGGCACTTAAATCTGCACAATACTAAATATTCTGGTGTATTGTTTACCTACAGGGGTCTCTTTAGACCCCCCTGTTGCCGTTAGTGCGGCCTCTAGTTGGGCCCTGCACCTTTCCAGCTCCTGGGACAGCGCGGTGTTCTTCTCGGTAAGAAACTGCATGTTATATGATTCTCGAATTAGTTATTTCCACTGCTTCAAGTCTCGGGGGCTACTGGCATATCTATATTTACCAAAATTTTCTTACCCGTATGTCTTTTACATACTGCTCCGTGGCTCTGGCTAAACCATTTTGAGCGGCACGGAGGTACGCGTCTCCTGAATTGAAGGCATTTAAAGCCTCCTAGGAGAAACAAGCGTCGCGAAGAACTGTCCGGCGACGCCTGTGGTTCATGGCACTCTCCACCTCGGAATGGGTGGCAGACAGCCTGTCCGCATCCTCTGATGGAGGAGCGTCCGGTGCGTACCTTGCACGGGCCTCCGCTTCTGGGCCAGGCGTTGGAGTCTGACTTGTGGAGGCGCGATTGGCAACCTCTCCGGATATAGTCTGGCGAGGTCTCTTCGTCCTGAAGATAGCACGAATGTTAATATACCCTGGAGGAGTAAAACACCAGGGAAAAAGAGAGGGTACACCATACCTTTGCTCTGGCACCTCAGTCCGAACTACGTTCCTTTTTGCCCCACGGGGACCTGCGGCCCCCCGCCGGCTAGCTGCAGCGGGGTCGGCTTCCCGCCTCGGGAATCTCCCCTACAAAGCACGGTTGCTGTCAGAACAACCAAACCCATGAAAACGGAACCCCTCTTAAGGGCGTAAAGCTCCGGTATTTGTCACCTGGGAGACCGGGATTAACCCTGGGTAATCAGCTATAATAGCTACCAAGGTTTCGTCCTTGGTTAGCTGAGAAAACACTCCGTCGATAAACTCCACCGCTAAGTCCGGATCCTCTTCGGAGTCCGGATCGAGGGACCGTTCTGGGTCCTCTGGCTGTGGAGGACGGCTGTTCATGTTTTTTACCTCCTGACGCAGGTCCTGCGTTGAAGTCGTTAGACTGCCTATTTAATCATGGGAATGTAAAATGAACAGGGAAGCACGACTGTCCGCTTACCCAATTCGGAGGACAATACATGGAAAATCCGCCCTGCGGGTCGACGCGGAGGAATTCCTCTTCTTCTCCCTTGTACAAAGAGGATAAGATCTTCATTAGAGCGGCAGGCGAGTCTGGCCCTTTACGGCCGTAACGGGTGGCGTCATCTTCCCCGTTGAAATCCCACATGGGGTGGCTTCTGTATTGGAGCGGCTGCACCCCCCCCCCCCCGCATAATGCATATGCCATGACTTTAATCATGGTTAGTCCGGAATGAGCCAGTAGCTTAATCCGGCCCATTAAGTAAAGGACGTCTCTGTCATTCTCTCTCTGAGAGCTCCGAGGGCGCCAGCTCAGGCGTTTCTTCAGGGGAGCGTTGTTGAACTCAGGGAGACCGGCCCGGATAGGGTCCGGCAGGGGGACGTCGTCTATGTAAAACCATTCTGAAGGCCAGTCCTCGGACGCCTTCTTCGGGGTTCCGGACGGGTATCCGGTCCCGGCGATGCGCCATACTTCGGCTCCGCCCACTTGATATATGGACCCCTCTTGGGAACGGGGCACCAGGCAGAATATCTTCTTCCACAGCGCCAAATGAGCCTCGACGCCTAAAAATAGCTCGCAAAGAGCAACAAAGCCCGTGATGTGTAACACGGAGCCGGGCATAAGGTGGTGCAGCTGGAGGCCATAGAACTCCAGAAGCCCGCGGAGAAAGGGATGAATTGGAAATCCCAGTCCTCTTATTAGATAAGGGACCAGGCACACCCGCTCCCCTTTAGAGGGACTAGGTGAGTTCTCCGCTTGTTTTCCGCCTTGATAAGTGGTGAGTCCGGCTCGGACCGAGACCATATAGGCTTGAGGGAGAAATCCCTTGGCTTGGAGCGACACTAATTTGCTATGCGGGATGGAACAACTCTCCCAGTCTCCAGGGATAGGACTGGAAGGGCGAGAGGAGGAGCTACGGCGGCTGGCCATGTTGGAATGGATCTTTGCTGGAGACGCTCTGATAATTTCTCGCGGAAGGGGAAGGTGTGGTTTGGATCTGAATCCCCATCCTGTTAGATAGACGGCTCGTTTATATGGCTAGGGGCTTGGATATAAAACCTCCCCGGCTTTTCGCATTCGTTTGACACATGGAAGGCGACCATTATTGGGCGTGAAAGCCAAGGAGCGCTGCATTATAAAAATCGGACGTTATACCCGCGGGTACACAAAGTTTGAAGGAGAACCCGCCTTGTAATGCCGAAGACAATCTGCGCGCCGGACTCCTCGTCATTGAAGCCTGGTTCGGGGGCTACTGAGGGAGTCCTGGATTAGGGGGTGTTCGGATAGCCGGACTATACCTTCAGTCGGACTCCAGGACTATGAAGATACAAGATTGAAGACTTCGTCCCGTGCCCGGAAGGATCTTTCCTTGGCGTGGAAGGCAAGCTAGGCGTGCGGATATTCAAGATCTCCTACCATTGTAACTGACTCTGTGTAACCCTAACCCTAACCGGTGTCTATATAAACCGGAGGGTTGTAGTCCGTAGGACAACCATCATCATACACAATCATACCATAGGCTAGCTTCTAGGGTTTAGCCTCCTTGATCTCGTGGTAGATCTACTCTTGTACTACCCATATCATCAATATTAATCTAGCAGGAGTAGGGTTTTACCTCCATCGAGAGGGCCCGAACCTGGGTAAATTAAAGTGTCCCTTGTCTCCTGTTACCATCCGACCTTGACGCACAGTTCGGGACCCCCTACCCGAGATCCGCCGGTTTTGACACCGACACTATCCCTGCGTTGTTAGAATCCTTCAATTCAAACGAGCCCTTACAGAATTACTTCTCTTACAGATAGTTGTCAAAGAAAACCTTGTGTGGTTTGTCCCGCTCCTGCTGCGTTGTCGTCCACCCCAGCTCAGCTGCTCCAACGACAGAAGGGCCTAGCACAGCAGGGATCCGGCCTCCAGACTGTCTTTCGCCACCTCAGATCTTCTTCCCCGCCACAGGAAGCCATGACAACTGCATTACCATCATCAACTAAGCAGATGACCTCGAGGACTACACGGGTCCGCAAGAGAGGTCGCACTCTTTTGTGTCTACTTACGTTATGCGTTGCTTAATATTACATGCTACTTTATCGTCCTATTCACCAATTAGACTCTGAGTCAGCTCCAAACTAATGGTCAAACTTGAGTTTTTAAATGGTTGTGGGGTACATATCGGGGCCGCAATCAATAGTTTCTATCTACTATCTGGTTAATCTCTGGTGTCTACTATGAGTTTCATGTTGGGTGGGAAACAAACAGTAAAGAAGCCATTATCTGTATTTTTTAACTGAAGCCATTATCTGCCTGCTATCATTGGTTTCGGTCTATCCACAGGTTGCTACCATCACTCTGGATTTCTGCATGCACTCCTTACATAATCTCACAATGTTTTATTCCTATGCATGTCAGTTATTGTACACAATGGAACTGAACATGTAGAGCAAAAGAGATGAGCCTTGCTTGGCAATAAAATTTCATGCAGACGTTGCTCCATGCTAGGTGCAAAGGCAGCCACCCCTCCACCCATTTCGGATTGTAATCGAGAGGAAGAAATCTATTCTGAGGGGGATTCAGAAGGAGAAGACCACTCCTATTTACCCCCTGAGATCTTCGCTCTAACTTGGCATGCTGATATTGGTTATATCATGCATATGGTGCCTTGCATTGCTTACTTTATACATCAAATATGTTATCTGCTTAGTTTAGACATGCTTTGTGTGAATGCCATCTGTTTAGTTTATTCATCGTTTATGTGAATTATGCAACGCCATCTTGTTTAGCCAGGCATCGTATATGTGAATTTTGTAATGCCATCCTACTTAGCCAGTCATCTTATATGTGAATTATATCAGGCCATCCTTTTTTCATTAAGTATTACATTTGTCAACAATGTTAGTACATTCAACTACTCTTCGTGTGCATCAGCCATTTGACACGGTGATGGAAAATTCTAGAGTGAAGACAAGGTTTTTAGAGCGGACTATGCTATCTGATGAAGTGCATATCTCGCTGATTACGGATAGATCCTCAGAGGAGGAATCAAAGATAGATGACCAGTCCTATCCCCCCCCCCCCGAGGTGTATGCTCTAACTTGGCAGGGTTATGTTGATCATATCGTGTGTATGGTGTCTTGCATTGCTATGTCATTTTATTAGTTTAGACATGCTTTGTGTGAATACCACCTGTTTACTGTCTAATTACCATATATGTGAATTATGCATTGCCATCTTATTGCAAGACATTATATATGTGAATCATGCAATGATATATTGTTGCAAAGGCATTATATATGTGAATTATGCAATGCCATGCTGTTTAGCCAATCATCATGTATGTGGATTATATCATGCTATCATTTTTTTGTATTACGTGATCCATTTGTCGACAACGTTTGTATATTCAACTACTCTTCCTGTGCATCGGCCATTTGAAGCGGTGATGGAAGTATCTGGAGTGAAAACAAGGTATTCAGAGCAGACAATGCTACCTGCTGAGGTAGACATCTTGCTGGTTACAGAGAGCTCCTTAGAGGAGCATTCAACGACTGATGACCAGTCCTATTTTCCCCTGAGGTTATGCTCAAACTTGGCAGGGTTATATTACCCATGTCATGCATGTTGTCTTGCATTGCTTAGTTTTTACATCATATATGGATTGCCATATGCTTACTTGCTTACTATATACTCCGTCCGTTCCTTTATATAAGGTGTATTTGTTTTTTGATAAAATTCCACAATGTAAGGTGCATTTGTTCTAATTCCTCGTAATTCCGATGTTGGCCCTATAGAAAAAGGAAAGTATCTCTCCCTTGATTGCATGTATCTCTCCTTGTAGAGAAAGAAAAGGAAACTATCTCTCTCCTGATTTTGGGTATCTCTTTCTTTCCTAGCCAAAATGATTTTGTTGCCGCTAATCTACAAATTAGAGAAGGGTAATTTTGTCCTAACTAGTGCATAATTATGTGCCTTGGTCACCGTGCTGAAAATAATACACCTTAGATAAAGGAATGGAGGGAGTAAATCATATATTTGAATTATATCATGCCATCATTTTACATACACAGCATCTATCTGAACTATGGCATGGCAGCCCATTTAATAATGACATCATATAGTTATATCATCTCATCATGTTTAGTGTTTACAGTCATCATATTTTGAATTATGTCATTCTATCCGTGAATTATATCATGCTATCATGTTTCCATAGGCGGCATGTATGCGAATTATGGCATGCCAACCTATTTAATAAACACATTATATAGTTATAGTTATATCATGTCATCCTGTTTACATAGTCATCATATTTTTAACTATGTCTCTCCATCTTTTTTAGTTAGCCATCATAATGTGAAATTGTGTCATGCTATCCTATTTAGTTAGCCATCATATATGTGAAATCGTGTCATGCTATCTTGTTTGGTTAGACAACATAAATGTGAATTATTTCATGCCCTCTTTTATTCCCCACTATCCATTGCACATGTCTATGATACAATGTCTGTACATTCAATTACTTTTCTTGTTTATCAGCCATTTGAATTGGAGAGGGTGATGGCAGTATCTAAGGGAGTAACAACACGATCTTCAGAAAAGATAGTGCTACCAGTTGATGTAGATAGAACCATGGTTGCACTTGCCCAAGAACCAGCCCCACCACACATAACCCAGACTCTCACAGATTGTACCCCTACCCAGTTGGACAAAGAACCAGCTACACCCCTTCTAACCCCAACCCCAGAAGATAGTAACCCAGTTCCAATTGACACAGCACCGTCTCCACCATAGAGCACCCAAACACGAGCAATTAGTAAGGGAACTGCAGTGCCCAAAGCACAAGGACCAGCACTCCGAATCCCAACTGAATGCTTAAAGGAGAAGAAGAATTGTTCTCAGGTCAGGTTCTATAGCTATGGTTCATACTCCTTCGCTCTTGCATCACTGTATTTACTCATACCAACTATTTTCAAATTTGAAGGATGGAATTGGAACTCCAATGGCGCAACAGGTATGTTGTAAACCTGTTTCTTTAACTGGTTTGCTGTTGTAACTTGCTCTATGTTGATTTTAGTTTCAATTGAATAAACAGTTATGTTCTCATGTCATGCACATTACAAGTGTTGTTATTGCTCTATAGTTTCCCACACTTATATTCTGTCTATTCTGCTTTGTCTTGAACAAATATTATCTGAACTGTGTCTCTATCTTGATTTGGCAACAAAAACTAGAACGATATAGACCATAAAGTGACCATGGTACATAGATATATGTTTGTTTCATGTTGTTATCCTGTCCACTTTACTACTAAACTAGTTTACCAAGATGAGTTTCATATACAACATGGTAAACCTGTGATGTGTCTGCTTGTTTCTCTTTATAGAATGCGGACAAAATATTGGAGAACAGTACCCCGTTATGCAATGGTAAAGGAAGTAATGCAGATAAGGTTCAAGATAGTGAGACATCCATGTCGGTCTCCAAGAAAGCTGATAAAAACTATCTTGACGACAGTGAGAGAACCCAAAAGTCATGTCTTGATGTAGTGTTCGAGTTACTGGCCACTACTGCTGGCACAAGCTCTTCGAACTTGCTACCTGAATAAGTTCGTCTTCTTGAGTCTCAACTTCAAGTTGAAAGACATTAATCAGATGTGCTGCGACAGGAAGCTGACGGACTGAGGAAGTCCCTGCAGAATTCAGATGCATACTTTCTGGTGCAACAGCAAGCACTGGAGGATTTGAGCGCCAAACAAGAGAAAGTTAATAAGCTTGCTAAGCATCTTACCAGCATTATGGGTACCCAAGATATTGTTTCTTGAGCTCTTCTGAAGTGGTTTCAGTTCTGGACTTGTTTTGTTGCTGCGTTTATTTGCACTGGTCGCCAACTTTGACAACTAGTGTATATGATATGCGGCTTTGTTCCCTATATTTGCACTGGTGGCGAACTTTGATACCCAGTGGACGTAATATGTGTAATAGCCGTGATAGCCTAGAGTAAGTTGCTTGCTTATTTATTTCCTTGTTGTCTTGTTTATTTGTTTGCTTGTAGTCAGTGCAGTTCTTTTTCCGCGGTTTGCTAGTGGCCGCAATAACCTATTTTTTAAAACTAGGCCACAATAACCATGGGCTGCATATTTATTGTAGTTAACGTGGGCCTGGCCGTGGAAACAATGGGCCTTCTACGGGTCGAATGATCGATCGGCCAAACATGGGCCAATAACAGACTGTGCATTATGGGCCGTAAACGGGCTATATTTGGAATCATCCGTTCATGGGCCGACCATAATGGGTCGTAGTTAATCGGCCGTATTTGATGATGCTATGAAAACGGCCCAACGGATTAACGAGCCGCAAACGGGCCGATTGTAAACATGGGCTGAATTTAGCCCACAAGCAGAAAAGGCCAGTGACGGGTCGTAAGTAACTGAATGCTTGAAATAAGCCCAAGAATAAATGGGCCCTGAGAAGGACGAAAGATAATACGAGTTGGAAACGGCCTAATGGAATAATGGGCCATTAATGGGTATAAAGCGATACACTGTTCATTGCGGGCCAGATTCACCATGGGTCGTTAATGGGCCAAGAGTTACAAATGGCCTCGTATGGGCCGAAAGACATCATGGGCCACACATGGGCCGGAAGTTACAACGGGCTAGAATCATATTGGACGGCCCAGATGAAGCTATTGGGCTTAATTCTGATAGACCGTAATGGGTTGTGAGTTAGCGGGCCGTAAATGGGCTATATACAAACAAGCCGTTAACAGGCTTTCCATGGGCCGGCTCATTACCTTTTGACCAAGTCAAACGGGCCGTCCTTTTCACCGGAATGGGCCTCCGTTGGGCCATGTGACGTACTGACCTATCATAGGCGCCTCCTATCCAATGAATGGATGACATTTGTCCCAACGTTGAGCCAACATGTGTTTCCTCCGGCCAATGACAATTTTACACGTGGAAAATCCTCATTGGTCCGGGCTGTTAACGGGTTATCGGATCCAAAACCGAACCTGATAGCTTAACGGCGAACCGTTACGGTGGATGCCACATGTCCGTCACCCTTGACGAAAGCACTTCTATGATGCGCGATTTATCATCATGGAAGTGCACACTTCCGTGATCATAATTTTGATAATGTCATATAACACTTCTAGACAGCACACGTATGTCTATCTGGAACTGGTCATAAACTCATCATGGATGTACATGTGTTGGTGTACAAAAGTAGGGGCTCTCCCTTTGACCCCTTTACTTGTGCACGGGCAGTCAGAGCCGCGTGCCGCGGCCACACCTAGCAGGGCGGAGGAGGGAAGCCGGAGAGAAGCCGAAGCACAAGACAACCAAGGCAACGCCAAGACTAGGAACACAAAAGAGCAAGAGGGCGGAGTGGACTCCCCTGGCAAGACCCTTGTCGGGGCAACTTGTCCGATGCCAGCAGAGCATGCCACCCTTGAGCCCGTGGGTTCCAACACCACCAACCAACTACATCGGAACCAAGGCTCGGGAGGTGCCTCTGTGGTGGCATGCAGATCTTCGTCAAGATCATGAACACACAAGATCAGATGAGGTTCAGAAGGCGACGACCCTCGATGGGATCCCAGCCGAGGAAATCCACAAGACCCCCGACAAGCGCTTTGCCGGGGATGACTGCAATGCCACGGCAAGACCCTTGCCGGGCCCCCGACAAGACCCGTGCCGAGGGCATCAGCAGGGCCACTGCCAGGCCCGCACTAGCCAAGACTCCACCGCCGTCCCCAAGCAGCTGCTAGCTCAACCAGCTGGGCAGACACCTGCGTGGCGACGGGCGGCCTCTACACCGAATCAGCAAGCATCTGCGTGGTGGCATACAACTCTTCGTGAAGGCCTTGCCACCGCACCACCTCAGCAGCCTGCCTGCCTACATGGTGCTGCATGCATTGCTGGCCTGGGCGCGTGTCGAAGCGAGGCGGAGCAGCGACGGACGGGACAGGACTCGTTCCCGTCCCCGATAAAGCTAATGGACACCTAAGTAGCGCATTTAATGCGCTTTGTCCAGTAATGCCGGGCGATAAGATCGCGCACTGTACGCCTTTCCACCTCATGGGTGCCACTATGGCAACCCATTTTTCCTATAAAAGGAGGCCCGAGGTGACCAGGAGAGGGAGTCGGCTCTTTGGAACTATGCAGCCACCGTAGCTAGTTCGAGAGCTCAAGAACACTCTAAAATACACACCAAAGCAGGACTAGGGTATTACGCATCCTCGCGGCCCGAACCTGGGTAAACGATCTTTGTGCTAGCTCCTAAACCTGCTCTTCTCACAACCCCGCGCCCGCCAACCGTAGAAGGGATTCCAGTGATCCCATAGGTGTGTTTCCACCAACAACATGCATGACATAAAACGTGACCTACTGTGACAAACACGTATCATCACAGAAGTGTATCTTTTTTGTAGTGGACATATACATGCACGAGTCCTCGACAAGGTTTATCTTTTTTAATATGTTGATCAAACAAGTACAGACCTTACAAGACACAAACATGGATTCAAGAGATTACATTATTTCAACTAAAATTTGGCAAGTGCCTACAGATTTAAAATTGAAAAAATATAAGTGCCCCGTAAACTCCTCTCAATGTCCCTCTTATCCCAGGTAGTGCGGTGGAAAGAGAAGGGGGCAGAAGGGGCACTTAAGCAGACGCCACCCCAATCTCGTCAGGGCCTATCGGGTGCAGCTTGACAAGATCGGGAGTGTGTGGCTGCGAAGGAGGAGGGCGGAAAGAACAGCTCGGTGGTGCCCTAGTCACCACCCCCAGGGCCAGTCAGAAGCCCTAGGACAAGCACCGGCAGGGAGGGCCACCGGAGCTAGCTGGAAGACTGCTAGAGGAGGCGAAGGCACCAAGAGAGCGACCCCCTCCCCGGCGGGAGGACGGTGATGATGATGTTGGGGAAGGGAGGGGAAGGACTGAAAGACGAGGTAGCAGGTCGCCAGTACGAGACGAATGTGTCAGTGCTATTATACTCTGACTTGACGGCCTGCCTCCCGCCTTCTCCGTCTTCCCTAGCTTCATCTTCATCAACACCGCTCTAGGGAAGCACTGACCTCTCGGTCTAGCACCTTCCCCGAAGAGATGGAGGGCGGCCAAGAAGGCCAGGGGACTCGGGGTGCACCGCTCCCCACCTTGGCGGGCAGGAAGGTGCCCCTCTCCTCAGCATCAGCCCTGGTTCTGCTGAAAGGGGCAATGCTGGGATTGCCAACAAACCCTAGCCCAACGCCCTGGACGGGCATCGAAGGCTCCAAGAACCTGGTTGCCAGGCCAACGAGCTACAATGGCTCAAGGCAAGACGCCACACTCCCCGACAGATGGCCGGCCAAGGCAGAGGAGACAAGCATTTCACCACAATGGGAAATCTTGATATCTCCTGCACCGCGGATGGCTCATCCATCACGCCTCTTCTGGACCTGGACTGGACTCACTCCCCGAGTATCAACATGAGAATTTGACATTGCCGAACTCAAGCTATGGCCCGGGGCCTGACCCCGGGCTCTCCCCTTCGGCATGACCAGCAGAAAGCAAAGGATGGAGGAGACGGGATGTGAGGATGAATGCTTCCACTCCTCCCCCGTCCCTCCTTTTATAGGCGGGTCGGGGAGGAGAGCTGATCCCACGACAGGTAACCGCCGCCCTCCTCCACCAATCCAAGAAGGCCAACCCCCTGCCTTGATGCTCTCCCGCACCACACACCTCCGTTACCTACCCCACTTGATGCATGCAGCATACGTGGCTAAGGATAAGAGCATGGTGGGAAGAGTGAATTGGCAGTTACTCGCCCGTGCGTTAAAGTCATTCACAGGCCATAACAAGAGTGGCCCCACCACGATTGGCGTTACGCAACGCACGGAAGAACCGGAAACTGGCCGGGCTCAAGATTAATGAAGAAGCAAAGAAGATCTCAAAGGGCCAGCTGCTTCTACACCCCTTCCTGTGCACTGGTTAGGACCTACCCTGACGACACCCAGCGACGCGTTCGGGCCAGCCCGGGGGCTCCTGTCGGTGCAACAAACCCGGGTCCGTTGCCCAGACTGTGCATAGGCGGAAGAACAAGATTATAGCACCAAGATCAGATCAAAACATGAGGGATCAATTATTTGAAGGATCAAAGTGCAGATCAAGGAGACCAAGACTGGCCGGAGAGACAAGATACCACTACAAGAAGAACCTCCATTGTCGGGCAGGCGAGCCTAGCGAGGTTGGGGGTTGCCCTGGAAGCAAGCCTCCAAGGTCGACCCAGCAGACCTGCCGGGGCTCGCGGAGGCAAACTACTCCACCAAACCACCTCACAGCGACGCACGTCGTCAATCAGTGTGGTGTCTAGCTCCTAAGTGACTAAGTGGTTGCCCCCTGCCACATGGCAGCCACTTCCTACAAAAAATACCTCCAAGCGACACTCGTCCTGAGACGTGTCAAGCAAGCAGGAGCGAAGCTGGCAAAACAGCCCCGCAGGGCCTGCCGGGCAAGTTATGATGTGATACAGAGCGACACATTTAATGCGCTCTGTCAGCCTACAGAGTTAGGTATGATAGCACTGTTTACTATCCAATCAGTATGTAAAGACTGATTTGCCACTATGGTGACCCTTTTATCTATAAATGGAGGCCCATGGCAAACGTAGAAAGGATTCAGGCCCCCTCACACTCATACACGCGTAGCCACTCTCATCCCGAGGCAACCTTGTTGGGCAAGAGCGTTGCGCTTTTCCACCATCAATCCACCAAAGCAGGAGTAGGGTTTTACGCCTCGCTGTGGCCCGAACCTGGGTAAAATTGCCCGTGTGATCTCTATCGTGTTGTGTTATGTTCTCTGCTCTTTGGGCAACGTGCCCATCCCCCCGCCAAACCAAAAGGGACTCATGTCCCCATAGGTGGTCGTGGTTTCCCATGACGACACATAGTTCATATCTAACTCGACACCAATCATGTGGTGCGTTGTGAACATAATATACAGATGATGGTTTAACTTGGCAACAATCATGATTGTACATTCTTATTCAAACAGAGAAACAAATTCAAATTTAGTTTGAATTGCAGTGGTAGTATATACATTTGGAATGCACTAAAATGTTCATCTGAGTAGGTTACATGCATTATACACCTAGCGAAAAAAATTAATTGGACATAACATGGATTCAAAGTTTTGAATAGCATTTGTAATAATCCATACAGTAAAACGGGACAAGACTCTCTCTTTGTGTGGTGCGAATAGATTTTTTTTCATTGAGGGAAGTGCGAATTGATTTGGTACAGTACACGTTAGGCTTTTCTTGAAATTTCAACCTGCGCCTTGTTATCCCAACAATTCAGATATCGCTTTGTCTCTTTGTGCACCGAAAACTCGCTCCTTATCAACCCACGCCTTGCTATCCCGAAATTACAACGCGCACGAGAACTCCCTCATGTTGCCAAATCCTGACATGAGAAATCCCCGTTCTAACCCTAAGTCGAAAGGGTCGCTAGTTCAAATCAGTGGGGTACTTTTATAACACACCCTACATTTCGGACAAGCGCGTCCCTAAGTCATGGTTCCCCCCCCCCCTCCCATCACCTTCTTTTCGCCATTCGAAAACCCGGGCCACCATAACCTCTCTACTCCAGCTGCGAAACCCCACCCTCCTCTGTCCGCCACCCCACTGCTGCCTAGCTGGAGCCTCTTCCCTAACGACGTCGTCCACCGCAATACCTCGACGTCCCTCATCCACCACCCCGAATGAGGATCCGTCATCGATCTCGTTGTCCCGTAGGTTCAGTAGGCTCGTCCTCCACCTCCAAGGAGCTACTCCGACGATCACCTCGCCTATCGCGGCTGCTCCATCCCCACAGCGCCGCCTTAACTTGCTCCACTGGAACCGTAGCATCCTCACGACTCCTCGAACGAAGCCGAGGCTTACTCAGCGCCACCAAGGAGGTTGTACACTCATTGCGTCGCACCTTCTCCTTAACTCACCTCAGTACCTCACGGTGCCGCTGGTGCTCGGTCCCGCTCCCCCATGGCACGCTTTCTCGATGCCGAAACCGACGTCGACGCAGCGGTGACATCCTCCACGGCGGCTCTCCCCTAGTGCGAGGCTCCCTCGGCGCCGGTGTCCATACCAGCTGGAGCTGCTGCTGCTCTGCTCTTCCTCTCGCTCGCGCTACTGATGTTGGTACACGGGCTGCTATAGCTACACTAGTTGTTGCTCTGCCTCTAGGGCGCGATGTTGCTCTAGCTGTTATCTGCTAGTGTGTTCCCTGTCGATCGGCTGCTAATTTAGATCACTGTTTGTCTATTACTGGTGCTCGAGCGGCCTAAACTACGGGCGTGCCTAAACTACATGTGAAGTGTTCCTCAGCTACTAGTGTGTTCAGTTTCGACAGTAACATTCATATTTGACAGTAAATTTCAGTTTCGACAGTTAAGTTCAGAGTCAATAGTTTTTACCTCATCTGTTGGAGTCAGGTGTTATTTGGTGATGTAAATTTTACATCTACCACTTTTTGGTAATGTATTTAACATCATCTATTGGAGATGCTATTAGAATCCCACTTGAGATTAACGATGTTTGTCTTGTACTGCTTCAGCCTCGACGTCGTATAGCTCGCAAGAGCTGCTCCAACAACGGAACCATCCATCACAATAGACTAGTACCCTCGACGTTGTCTATAGATGCATCAGATCTTCTTCCACACCTCCAACAACTACCTCTGTCGCAACTTCTTCTGCGACCAACCCAATGATGTTAAGGTTGACATGCATACGCCAAAGAGGTTGTACACTTGTCATATCACTTATTACTCTACATTCATGTTGATCCCTTAGGGCTATTTTGGTTCAAAGGAAAAAGTGAAGAAAAACATAGCAATAGGAAACAAATTCTATGGTACTCTACTATTCAATTATTCATGCATTTGGTTGAAAGGAATGGAGCAAAACATCCATCTGGACCTACTTTCCAAAATCCTAAGCATGAAAACAAGACTAAGTGCATTAGTGGTAGTAACATTCTAACTGTACACATTTTAATGTGGTTTGATTTTAATTTGGTCATGTTTCTTTGCATTCGTCTTCTCTTCCCATTCCTGTGAACCAAACACCCAAGTTGATAGAAATCATGCGTTTAAAATGTTGTGTTTCCCACGTGTATTCCTATCCTATTCCGGTGTTTTTCCTATCCCTGCATTTTTAGAATCCTGCAAGCCAAAGGATCCCTTACAGAATTACTTCAGTTACAAATAGGTGTGGAAGAAAGCTTTGTGTGGTTTGTCCTGCTTCTATCACGCTGTCGTCCACCTCACCTGAGCTGCCCCATTGACAGAAGCATCCACCATACCATACATGATGACTCCTGGCCATCTTTCGCCACCTCAGATGTCCTTCCCCACCACCGGCAGCCACCGGTACTGCATCACCATCATCGACTCAGCAGATGAACCTGAGGAGTACACGGGTCCGCAAGAGAGGTGGCACTCCTTTGTTTCTGCTTACGTTATGCATTGCTTAATATTACCAGCTACTTTATCATCCCGTTCACCTCTTAGACTCCAAGTTAGGTCCAAATTAATGTTCAAACTTGAGTTTTAAAATGCTTGTGGGGCACATATCGAGGAAGCAATGAATAATATCTCTGTTTATTATCTGGTTCACCTAGGGTATGTCTATGTTGTTCATCTTGGGTGGGAAACAACCAGTAAAGCAATCATCATCTGTCTTTTCATTAAATTAAAGCTATCATCAGCCTGCTATCATTATTTTTGGATCTATCCACTGGTTGTTACCATCACTCTAGATTTTTGCATGCTCTCCTTACATAATCTCACTATATTTTTTGTATGCATGTCAGTTATTGTACACAGTCATGCTGAACATGTAGAGAAAAAGTGAAGAGTTTTGTGTGGCAATACAATGTCATGCAGACATCGCTCCATGGTGGGTACAAAGGCAAACCCTCCCCCCCTCTAGATTGTAATCCAGAGGAAGATAGTTGTTCAGAGGTAGATTCAGAGGGAGCTGACCACTCCTATTTACCCCCCCCCCCCCCGAGGTGTTTTCTCTAACTTGGCATGATGGTGTTGGTCATATCATGCATATGTTGCCTTGCATTGCTTACTTTGGACAACATATATGTCATCTACTTAGTTTAGACATGTTCTGTAATGCCACCTATTTAGTTTCTGTATCATATATGTGAATTATGCAATCTCATCTTTTTTATCCAGCCATAATATATGTGAAATATGCAAGGTCGTCATGTCTAGCAAGCATCATATATTTGAATTATATCTTGCCATTCCTTTTTTTTCATTACATTTCCATTTGTCGACAATGTTTGTACATTCAACTACTCTTCTTGTGAATCGGCCATTTGAGTGGGTGATGGAAAAATCTGGAGTGAAAACAAGGTCTTCAGAGCAGACAGTGCTACATGTCGAAGCAGATCTCTTACTGGGTCCAGATAGCTCCTCAAAGATGCATTCAAAGACAAATGACCAGTCCTATTCCCCCACCCCCGAGGTGTATGCTCTAGCTTGGCAGGGTTATACTGCGCATATCATGCATATGGTGTCTTGCATTGCATACTTTAGACATCATATACTTTAGAGAGTTACACTTCGTCATTGCATGATATATAATGCTTTGTGCTCACTACTAAATTACAAATCATTGTTAATTAAAATTGGCTTTGATATGCCTTGGGATCCGGGTGGATCGATTACTTGAGCACTTTATGCCTAGTTTAATGGCTTTAAAGAAAGCGCTACCAGGAAGATAGCCCAGAAGTTTTAGAGAGTCATTTTATTCTGTTGTGTGCTTTTATAAAGTTTAAAAACAAAAAAAATATAGAGGGGAATTAAAATTCTACAAAAAAGAAAAGTGATAGTGAGAATTGAGAAAGACGAGCACCGTGGAAGCGGTAGCATGCCTTGAACTTTGTTAATTCCCATAGAAACTTTGTGAATCTTGAATTATAGAAAACTTTCAAAAAAAAATTATCCCCTTGTACAAATCCATTGTATTATAAAAATAATGTGCCAAGATTTGCCTTTAGGATGTCTAGATTGCTTGTTTGGTATGTGCGGTGCAAAAACATGAACTTTGGCTGTAGTGCGTGGATTTACATTTTTTACTGGAACGTCAAAAGTTTCTGAAATTGTTACACGGTACTGATATGCAAAATGTTATTTTGTCCTAATTTTTAAGAATTTTTGGAGTTACATAAGTATGGTCAATGTTCAGATTGCTACATGTTGTCCTATTTTTTATGCATTGTTTTCATGGAACTATGGAGTGTATCGATGGCATACGCCATGAAGAAGTTACAATATAGTATGGATAATGCCAAAATAGAATATGAATGGGTTTGCAACAGTACTTAAAGTAATGATTTGCTTTATTATTCTAACGGATCTCACGAGGGTTTTGTTAAGTTTTGTGTGGATGAAGTGTTCGAGGATCGAGAAGGTCTCGATATGAGGAGAAGGACGAGAGGCAAGAGTTCAATCTTGGGGATGCACAAGGCACCCCAAGTAAATATTCAAGGAGACTCAAGCGTCTAATCTTGGGGATTCCTCGGAAGGCATCCCATCTTTCTTCAACAAGTATCGATATGTTTCCGTTTTTGTTTTGTTCACGTGATATGCGTAAAACCTGGAGCATCGTGTGCTTTTTATTTTTTATTTTAATAATGCACCATGCTGGTATGATATAGTCCTTGGTTTATTTATAGAATGCTCTTTGCACTTCACTTATATCTTTTGAGTATGGCTTTATAGAATGCTTCATGTGCTTCACTTATATGATTTGAAGTTCGGATTGCATGTTTCTCTACATATAGGAAACCGTTATTTGTAGAAAGGTCTTTTGCTTCACTTATATTTATTAGAGCATGGGCAAGTCTTTGTAGAGAGAATTAAACTCTCATGCTTCACTTATATCTATTTATAGAGTCAACAGGAATTGGTCATTCACATCGTTAGTCATAAAATCCTACACAAAACTTGTGGATCACTGAAAATGATATGTTTGATTCCTTGCAATAGTTTTGTGATATAGAGATGATAATATGTGGGAGCTACTAGTGGATGATTGTGATTAGTAAGAATATTGGTGTTAAGGTTTGTGATTCCCGAAGCATGCACGTATAGTCTCTCGTTATGCTATGAAGTTGGAGCATGAATTATTACTGATTGTGTTCCTATGTGTGGAGGTTCGGGGTGCGCGATAGTTAACTCCTACCGACCTCCCCCCTAGGGGCATGCGTAGTAGTACTTTGCTTCGAGGGGTAATAAACTTTTGCAATAAGTATGTGAGTTATTTATGACTAATGTGAGTCCATGGATTATACGCACTCTTACCTTTCTGCAATTTGCTAGCCTCTTCGGTACCGTGCATTGCCCTTTCTCACCTCGAGAGTTGGTGCAAACTTCGTCGGTGCATCCAAACCCCGTGATATGATACGCTCTATCACGCATAAGCCTCATTATATCTTCCTCAAAATAGCCACCATACCTACCTATTATGGCATTTCCATAGCCATTCTGAGATATATTGCCATGCAACTTTCATAATCATCATGCACATGACTTGAGCATTCCTTGTCATATTGCTTTTCATGATCGTAAGATAGCTAGCATGATATTTTCATGGTTTTTCCATTTTTATATCTTTGCTATGCTAGATCATTGCACATCCTGGTACACAGCCATGGGCATTAATATAGAGTCATATATTGTTCTAGGTATGGAGTTGTAATATTGAGTTGTAAGTAAATAGAAGTGTGATGATCATTACTATTCATTATTAGAGCATGTCCCAGTGAGGGAAGGATGATGGAGACTATGATTCCCCCACAATTTGGGATGAGACTCCAGACAAAAATAGAAAAAGAAAAAAGTGAGGCCAAAAAGAGCCCAAGAAAAAAACAAAAAGTGAGAGAAATAGAGAGAAGGGGCATGCTAATTCCACACTTGTGCTTCAAAGTAGCACCATGTTTTTCATATAGAGAGTCTCCTATGTTTTTACTTTCATATACTAGTGGGAATTTTTCATTATAGAGTTAGATGCACACACTCACTTAGTTTTCAGTTTGAGGTTTCATACACTTATAGCTCTTAGTGCATCCGTTGCATGGCAATCGCTACTCCTCGCATTAATATCAATTGATGGGCATACTGATATGTCTCTATCGTATCTGTAATTTTTGATTGTTTCATGCCAATATTATATCACTTTCAAATAGTTTTGGCAACTTTTTATATGATTTTTTGGACTAACCTATTGATCCAGTGCCCAGTGTCAGTTCCTGTTTTCTGCATGTTTTTGTATCGCAGAGTATCCATATCAAACGAAGTCCAAATGCAATAAAATTTCATGGAGAATTATTTTGGAATATATGTGATTTTTGGGAGTTGGAATCACCACAAAAGGAGGCCCACACAGACAACAAGACACCAGGGTGCGCCAGAGGCCCCTGGCGTGCCGTGGTGGGTTGTGCCCACCTCGTACGTCGGTTGGAGATCTACTTCGGGCAAGGAAGCTTATATCCGGAAAAAACGTGTTCAAATCTCTGTGCAATCGGAGTTACGGATCTCTGGGAATATAAGAAATGGTTTTCGGCCAGATCTGGGGAACGCGAAACAGAAGAGAACAGAGAGGGAGATCCAATCTCGGAGGGGCTCCTGCCCCTCCACCGCCATGGAGACCAAGGACTAGAGGGGGAACTCTCCTCCCCATCTAAGGGGGAGGCCAAGGATGAAGAAGAAGTAGGGGGCTCTCTCCCCCTCGCTTCGGTGGTACCGAAGCGCCACCGGGGTAACGATCGGGACGGCGATCTACATCAACAATCTTGCTACCGTCAATACCAACTCTCTCCCCCTCTATGCAGCAGTGTAACACCTCTTCCCCCTGTTGTAATCTCTACTTAAACATGGTGCTCAAATCCATATATTATTTCCCAATGATCTATGGTTATCCTATGATGTTTGAGTAGATCCATTTTGTCATGTGGGTTAATCATGATCTTGGTTGGTATGATTGTATATTTTATTTATGGTGCTGTCCTACGATGCCCTCCGTCTCGCGCAAACATGAGGGGCCCTCGCTGTAGGGTGTTGCAATATGTTCATGGTTCGCTTACGGTGGGTTGCGAGAGTGACAAAAACTTAAACCCGAGTAACTAGGGTATGACGTATGGGAGTAAAGAGGACTTGATACTTAATGCTATGGTTGGGTTTCATGACCTTAATGATCTTTAGTAGTTGCAGATGCTTGCTAGAGTTCCAATCATAAGTGCATATGATCCAAGTAGAGAAAGTATGTTAGCTCATGCCTCTCCCTCATATAAAGTTCCAAGAATGAATACCGATACTAGTTATCGATTACCTAGGGACAAGTAACTTTCTTGTTGACAAAAGTTCTCTACTAAAACTAACTTAGTTGTGTCTTTATCTAAACAGTCCCAAGATTTTATTTAAGTGCTCTTTATTATCTTGCAAACCTGTCCTATCACACCTACAAAGTACTTCTAGTTTCCTACTTGTTTCTGGTAAAGCAAACGTCAAGTGTGCGTAGAGTTGTATCGGTGGTCGATAGAACTTGAGGGAATATTTGTTCTACCTTTAGCTCCTTGTTGGGTTCGACACACTTATTTATTGAAGAATGCTACAAACAATCCCCTATACTTGTGGGTTATCAAGACCTTTTTCTGGTGTCGTTGCCAGGGAGCAATAGCGTGGGGTGAATATTCTCGTGCGTGCTTGTTTGCTTTATCACTAAGTAGTTTTATTTTCTGTTCTAAGTTGTTCTCTATCTTTAGTTATGAATATGGAACATGAAGCACCAAAAACATTAGTGGTACTTGCTACTCATGGAGATGAGGAACCTCCTAAAACCCTCGATGCTCGTTATGTGAAAATATTATGCACTACTTTGATAACCTGAGAAAACCCCATTCAACTTGATAATGGAAGTAACGTTGGATCAACGTGAATACTTTCGGGATTCTCTTTGACTCAAAAGGAAAACTTTTATGGGATCAGATTGAAATGTTGCAATGGTATGCTTGGTGTCTATGCTTGAGATATGATTATACTTGTTGCTCTAAGATTGAGGTTCCACACCTTCCCTATTCATGCGAATTTAATGATAATGAAACATTGGCTTCTTATGCTAAAGGTATATACGATTATTATGATGTGGAATGAATAGAAGAATTTGTTGCTTTTAAGGATGCATATGAAATTGAATCTTTGTTTGAAAAGTTTGAAGATTTTGATGATACAGTTTATAGACCTGAAAATCTTGCTATCCTTAAATATTGCTATGATAATTATAAATACAATTAAAAAATTGATGTATTTATTGAGAATAACTCCGCTGGCCAAGAAAAGACTAATATTTTGCAGGAGTCTATGGAAGAAGAAATTGATGAAACTATGAGCTCATTGGATGAAAAAGATGAAGAGGAGAGCGAAGAACAAATGGAGGAAGAACGGATTGATCACCCGTGCCCACCTTCTAATGAGAGTAACTCTTCAACTCATACATTGTTTAATTTTCCTTCGTTCTTACCGAAGGATGAATGCTATGATGATTGCTATGATCCCGTTGATTCATTTGAAATATCCCTTTTTGATGAACTTGATGCTTGCTATGCTTGTGGACAAGATGCCAATATGAGTTATGCTTATGGAGATGAACTTGATATTGTTCCTTATATTACGAATGAAATTGTTGCTATTGCACCCACACATGATAGTCCTATTATCTTTTTGAATTCTCCCAACTACACTATATCGGAGAAGTTTGCTCTTGTTAAGGATTATATTGATGGGTTGCCTTTTACCATTGCACATGATGATTTTGATGAACATAATATGCATGTGCTTGCTGCTCCTACTTGCAATTATTATGAGAGAGGAACTATATCTCCACCTCTCTATGTTTCCAACACGATAAAATTGCAAGAAACTGCTTACGCTATGTATTGGCCTTTACTTGATGTGCATGAATTGTTCTTGCATGACATGACGATGCATAGGAAGAGAGTTAGACTTCATCATTGCTTGATATATGTTGCTTTGTGCTCACTACTAAATGCCAAATCCTTGCTAATTAAAATTGGCTTTGATATACCTTGGGATCCGGGTGGATCCATTACTTGAGCACTTTATGCCTAGCTTAATGGCTTTAAAGAAAGTGCTGCCAGGGAGACAACCCCGAAGTTTTAGAGAGTCCTTTATTTTTTTTATTGCTTTTATAAAGTTTTAAAAAATATAGAGGGGAACACAAAACTTTTCAAAAAGGAAAGTGAAAGAGACAAGCATTGTTGAAGTGGGGAAGCTCCTTGAACTTTGTTCATGCTCAAGGAAACTTTGTGAATCTTAAATTACAGAAACTTTTCAACAAAAATAATTATCCCCTTGTACAATTCCATTGTATTATAAAAATAATGTGCCAAGATTTGCTTTTAGGATTATTAGATTGTTTGTTGGTTCGTGCGGTGCAAAACAGAAACTTTGGCTGTAGTGCGCGATTTTGCATTTTTTACTGGAATGTCAAACGGTTCTGAAACTGTTTGCACTGTGTATCTAAACAAAATATTTATTTTTTCTATTTTTTCAGATTTTTTGGAGTACCATAAGTATGGTGAATGTTCAGATTACTACAGACTGTCCTATTTAAGACATATTCTGTTTTTGATGCATTGTTTTGCTCGTTTTGATGAAACTATCGATTCAATCAGTGAATTAAGCCATGAAAAAGTTATATCACAGTATCTAAAATGCAAAAACAAAATATGAATTGGTTTTCAACAGTACTTAGAGTAGTGATTTGCTTTATTATACTAACGGATCTTACCGAACTTCCTGTTGAGTTTTGTGTGGATGAAGTGATCAAAGATCGAGGAGGTTTCGATGAGAGGAGAAGGAGGAGAGGCAAGAGCTCAAGCTTGGGGATGCCCAAGGCACCCCAAGTAAATATTCAAGGAGGCTCAAGCGTCTAAGCTTGGGGATTCCCCGGAAGGCATCTCATCTTTCTTCAACAAGTATCGATATGTACTCGGTTTCGTTTCGTTCATGTGATATGTGCAAATCTTGGAGCGTATTTTGCCTTTAGTTTTCATTTTTTATGCACCATGCTCGTATGAGATAGTCCATGGCTGATTTATATAATGCTCATTACACTTCACTTATATCTTTTGAGTATGGCCTTGTAGAATGTTTCATGTGCTTCACTTATATCATTTGAATTTTGGATTGCCTGTTTCTCTTCACATAGAAAACTGTTGTTTGTAGAATGCTATTTTCCTTCACTTATATTTATTGGAGCATGGTCTTTTATAGAAGGAATTAAACTCTCATGCTTCACTTAGATCTATTTAGAGAGTCAAAAGAAATTGGTCATTTGCATGGTTAGTCATAAAATCCTACATAAAACTTATGGATCACTGAATATGATATGTTTGATTCCTTGGAATAGTTTTGCGATATAGAGACGGAATATGTGGGAGGTCCTAGTAAACGGTTGTGGTTAGTAAGAATATTGGTGTTAAGGTTTGTGATTCCCGAAGCATGCATGTATAGTCTCTCGTTATGCTATGATGTTGGAGCATGATTTATTATTGATTGTCTTCCTTATGAGTGGCGGTCGGGGACGAGCGATGGTATTTTCCTACCAATCTATCCCCCTAGGGGCATGCGTAGTAGTACTTTGCTTTGAAGGCTAATAAACTTTTGCAATAAGTATATGAGTTCTTTATGACTAATGTGAGTCCATGGATCATACGCACTCTTACCTTTCCACAATTTGCTAGCCTCTACGGTACCGTGCATTGCCCTTTCTCACATCAAGAGTCGGCACAAACTTCGCCGGTGCATCCAAACCCCGTGATATGATATGCTCTATCACACATAAGCCTTATTATATCTTCCTCAAAACAGCCACCATACCTACCTATTATGGCTTTTCCATGGCCATTCCGAGATATATTGCCATGCAACTTCCACCATTTCCATTTGATGACTTGAGCATTCATTGTCATACTACTTTGCATGATCATATAGTTGACATAGTAGTTGTGGCTCAGCCATCGTTCATCATTTTTTATACATGTTATGCTAGATCATTGCACATCCTGGTACATTGCTAGAGGCATTCATATAGAGTCATACTTTCTCATAGGTATCGAGTTGTAATTTTTATTTTCTTTTGAGATATAAGTAAATAGAAGTGTGATGATCATCATTATTCATTTTTAGAGCAGTGCCCCAGTGAGGAAAGGATGATGGAGACTATGATTCCCCTACAAGTCGGGATGAGACTCCGGACAACGAGAGAAAAAGGAAAAGGAAAAAAGAAAAAGAAAAAAATAAATAAACAAAGATAGAAGGGGCATTGTTAGTATCCTTTACCACACTTGTGCTTCAAAGTAGCACCATGTTTTTCATATGGAGAGTCTCCTATGTTGTCACTTTCATATACTAGTGGGAATTTTTCATTATAGGATTAGATGCACACCCACTTAGTTTTCATATGGAGCTTTCATACACTTATAGCTCTTAGTGCATTCGTTGCATGGCAATCCCTACTCCTCACATTGATATCAATTGATGGGCATCTCCATAGCCCGTTGGTTAGCCGCATCGATGTGAGATTTTCTAATTTTTTTGTCTTCTCTATATTTACCCCTATCATTATACTCTATTCCACCTGTAGTGCTATATCCAGGGCTTGCACTCATGTATTGTGTGAGAGTTGAAAAAGAAAGAAAAGGAAAGAAAAAGAAAAGAAACAGAAAAAGAAATAAAGAAATAAACAAAGAGAGATGGGGCATTGTTAGTATCCTTTACCACACTTGTGCTTCAAATTAGCACCATGTTTTTCATATGGAGAGTCTCCTATGTTGTCACTTTCATATACTAGTGGGAATTTTTCATTATAGGATTAGATGCACACCCACTTAGTTTTCATATGGAGCTTTCATACACTTATAGCTCTTAGTGCATTCGTTGCATGGCAATCCCTACTCCTCACGTTGATACCAATTGATGGGCATCTCCATAGCCCGTTGGTTAGCCGCATCAATGTGAGACTTTCTACTTTTTTGTCTTCTCTATATTTACCCCCTATCATTATACTCTATTCCACCTGTAGTGCTATATCCATGGCTAGCGCTCATGTATTGCGTGAGAGTTGAAAAAGCTAAAGCGCGTTAAAAAGTATGAACCAATTGTTCGGCTTGTCATCGGGGTTGTGCATGATAAATACTTTGTGTTAAGAAGACAGAGCATGACAAGACTATATGATTTTGTAGGGATAACTTTCTTTAGCGTTGATATTTTGAAAGACATGATTGTTTGTTGGGATGCCTGAGTACTGATGTCTTTATGTCAAATTATAGACTATTGCTTTGAATAACTTATGTCTTAATATCCATGCCATGATTAGATATCTGATCAAGTTTATGCTAGGTAGCATTCCACATCAAAATTTATCTTTTGTATCATTTACCTGGTCGAGGATGAGCAGGAATTAAGCTTGGGGATGTTGATACGTCTCCGTCGTATCTATAATTTTTGATTGTTTCATGCCAATATTATATCACTTTCACATACTTTTGGCAACTTTTTAAATGATTTATTGGACTAACCTATTGATCCAGTGCCCAGTGCCAGTTCCTGTTTTCTGCATGTTTTTTGCATCATAGAGTATCCATGTCAAACAAAGTCCAAATGCAATAAAATTTCACATAGAATTATTTTGGAATATATCTGATTTTGGGGAGTTGGAATCACCGCAAACGGAGGCCCGCACAGACCACAAGACACCAGGGCGCGCTAGAGGCCCCTGGCGTGCCGTGGTGTGTTGTGCCCACCTCATACGTCGGTTGGAGCTCTACTTCGGGCACAAGGAAGCTTATATCCGGAAAAAAAAATCATGTTCAAATCTCAGCACAATCGGAGTTACGTATCTACGGGAATATAAGAAACGGTTTTCGGCAAGATCTGGGAACGCGAAACAGAAGAGAACAGAGAGGGAGATCCAATCTCGGAGGGGCTCCCGCCCCTCCACCTCCATGGAGACCAAGGACCAGAGGGGGAACTCTCCTCCCCATCTAGGGGGAGGCCAAGGATGAAGAAGAAGTAGGGGGCTCTCTCCCCCTCGCTTCCGGTGGCGCCGGAGTGCCACCGGGGCAACGATCGGGATGGCGATCTACATCAACAATCTTGCTACCGTCAACACCAACTCTCTCCCCCTCTATGCAGTGGTGTAACACCTCTTCCCCCTGCTGTAATATCTACTTAAACATGGTGCTCAACTCCATATATTATTTCCCAATGATCTATGGTTATCCTATGATGCTTGAGTAGATCTGTTTTGTCTTGTGGGTTAATCGTGATCTTCATTGGTATGATTATATATTTTATTTATGGTGCTGTCCTACGGTGCCCTCCGTATCGCGCAAACACGAGGGGCCCTCGCTGTAGGTTGTTGCAATATGTTCGTGGTTTGCTTACTATGGGTTGTGAGAGTGACAGAAACTTAAACCCGAGTAACTGGGGTATGATGTATGGGAGTAAAGAGGACTTGATACTTAATGCTATGGTTGGGTTTCACGACCTTAATAATCTTTAGTAGTTGTGGATGCTTGCTAGAGTTCCAATCATAAGTGCATATGATCCAAGTAGAGAAAGTATGTTAGCTCATGCCTCTCCCTCATATAAAGTTGCAAGAATGATTACCGGTACTTGTTATCGATTACCTAGGGACAAATAACTTTCTTGTTGATAAAAGCTCACTACTAAAACTAACTTAGTTGTGTCTTTATCTAAATAGCCACTAGATTTTATTTACGTCCTCTTTATTATCTTGCAAACCTATCCTATCACACCTACAAAGTACTTCTAGTTTCATACTTGTTTCCGGTAAAGCAAACGTCAAGTGTGCGTAGAGTTGTATCGGTGGTCCATAGAACTTGAGGGAATATTTGTTCTACCTTTAGCTCCTCGTTGGGTTCGACACTCCTATTTATCAAAGAAGGCTACAAACGATCCCCTATACTTGTAGGTTATCACATACCCATTGATTAGCCGCGTTGATGTGAGACTTTCTTACTTTTTTGTCTTCTCTATGTTTAACCCTATCATCGTACTCTATTCCACCCATAGTGTTATGTCCATGGCTTGCGCTCATGTATTGCGTGGGAGTTGAAAAAGTTCAAGCGCGTTAAAAAGTATGAACCAATTGCTTAGCTGACACCGGGGTAGTACATGATAAATACTTTGTGTTAAGAAGATGGAGCATGACAAGGCTATATAATTTTGTCGGGATGGCGTTCTTTAGCATTGATATTTTGAAAGACATGATCGTTTGTTGGGATGCCTGAGTATTGATGTCTTTATGTCAAATTATAGAATATTGCTTTGAATCACTCGTGTCTTAATATTCATGACATGATTACATTATATGATCAAGATTATACTAGGTAGCATTCCACATGAAAATTATCTTTTTTATCATTTACCTACTAGAGGACGTGCAGGTAGGCCTGGGATTCGGTAGAAACCAGAATTTCGGTTTCTGCTGTTCGGTTTATTTGAGAATTCGGTTAGCAAAAATGAAAACTGAAATAAACACAAAAATCAGCTAACTAAAATTTCAGTTAACCGACCAGTTCGGTTCGGTTTTCAGTTTAAACCGAACGATGCCTTGTGTTGAGCGCTTCCATTCTCAGGAACATATTATATCACCGAGCGCTCTGTCCTCTTGTGCATGGCCAGTCGAGGTGGGACTAAACCAGCTTCACCTCCTATCGTACACTTCACTAGTCCATAGAAGCACGCCATGTTGTGTTTGGACTTTGAAATCAAGTGGTCGATTCATACCTATCGGCCAGTGCAGTGCGTCTAGGCCTTGGGCCGTTCGTTCACTCTATGGCCGGACACGCGCGTGGCCACAAGCGTTGACGAGACGCGCCCCTAGTGACGACTGGCTAGTACTTCGGTATTTCTTTCGGTTAGCGAGCCTAATACCGAACTGAAAGATCTGAATTCGGTTATTGAAACTAAAAACCGATTTTAGCTGTATCTGCAATAAAAACCAAAATTTCGGTTTTTTCGGTTTCGGTATCGGTTCGGTGTTCGGTTTGTCAGTTTTTATGCCCACTCCTACGAGCAGGAATTAAGCTTGGGATGCCGATACGTCTCCGTCGTATCTATAATTTTTTATTGTTCCATGCCAATATTCTACAACTTTTACATACTTTTGGCAACATTTTATATTATTTTTGGTACTAATATATTGATCAAGTGCCAGCTCCTGTTTGTTGCAAGTTTTTTGTTTCGCAGAATATCCATACCAAACGAAGTCCAAACGCGATAAAAATTTACAGAGAATTATTTTGGAATATATGTGATTTTTTGGGAGGTGGAATCAACGCAAACGGAGGCCCACGGCCTCCACTACCCACCAAGGCACGCCTGCCCCCCCCCCCCCCTTGGCGTGGTGGTGCCTAGTGGGCACACCGTAAGTCAGTTGGGGCTCTTCTTCGTGCGCAAGGAAGCTTATATCCGGAAAAAATCATGTTAAAATTTCAGCACAATTGGAGTTACGGATCTTCGGATATTTAAGAAACGGTGAAAGGCCAGAAAACAGGAGTGCAAAACAGAAGAGAACAGAGAGAGAGATCCAACCTCGGAGGGGCTCGTGCCCGTCCGCCGCCATGGAGGCCACGGACCAAAGGGGAAACCCCCTCCCATCTAGAGTGGAGGCCAAGGAAGAAGAAGAAGGAGGGGGCTCTCCCCCCTCTCTCCCGGTGGCGTCGGAACACCGTCGGGGCAAGGATCGTGACGGTGATCTGCACCAAAAATCTTGCTACCGTCAACACCAACTTTTTACTCCTCTATGCAGCGGTGTAATCTCTCTATTCCCGCTGTCATTCTCTACTTAAACATGGTGCTTAATTATATATATTATTTCCCAATGATGTATGGCCATCCTATGATGTTTGAGTAGATTCGTTTTGTCCTATGGGTTGATTGATAATCATGATTGGTTTGAGTTGCATATTTTATTTTGGTGTTGTCCTATGGTGCCCTCCATGTCGCGCAAACATGAGGGATCACCGTTGTAGGGTGTTGCAATACGTTCATAATTCACTTACGGTGGGTGGCGTGAGTGATTGAAACACATACCCGAGTACGTGGGTTGTTGCGTATGGGATAAAGAAGACTTGATACTTAATGCTATGGTTGGGTTTTACCTTAATGATCTTTGGTAGTTTCGGATGCTTACTAGAGTTCCAATCATAAGTGCACATGATCCAAGTACGGAATGTGTGTTTGCTCATGCCTCTCACTCATATAAAATTGCAATAATTATTACTGGTCTAGTTATCGATCGCCTAGGGACAAATAACTTTCTTGTGTGACAAAAATCTCTCTACTAAACAACTAACTTTTATTATCTCGCTAAGTACTCCTAGTTTTATTCTTACAAAGTAGTTCTAGCATCATACCTACAAAATAGTTTCATATTTGTTTTAGGTAAAGCAAATATTAAGTGTGCGTAGAGTTGTATTGGTGGTCGATAGAACTTGAGAAAATATAAATTCTATCTTTAGCTCCTCGTTGGGTTCGACACTCTTATTTATTAAAAAAGTCTACAAACAATCACGTATACTTGTGGGTTATCAAAGATGCCCAAGGATGGGGAGGGCAAGGCCAGGGAACATCTGACGGCCTACAAGGCTACATATCATGGGTGGAAGGGGATGTACCTGATCCCATACTATCGGAGATCAACGAGGTGGCGGTGGTTTTGTCTGGACACGGCAGGCCACATGGCCACCATGTGCTTCTTAATGGCGTGATCCAGCCTACCGCCAAATACACATAGCTCTGGTCTTCCAGCAAGAGCGCGAGTGTGGCTAAGACATCCCAGGCATGACCTAGCCCATCCAGAGAGGAAAAAGTAAGCATTTTTCTCCTTTCCATCCTCTTTCTCACTTTCTTTCCTGCATGGCTTTGATAATTAGATCCATTGTGTTAAATTGTAGGCCTACTTACGTATCTCAATATTTATCGTCAAGAGTGCATAGAACAAGAGTCCAAACTACGAGTGCTCGAGGAGTAGCGCGCTACACAAATGGAGGTTAGTTTTGACCACTTAGAGCCAAGATAAATTTTGTGCTTTCACTACTTTTGACCTCTGTCTTCGCTTGTCAACTAACATGCATAATGTCTACTCAGCTCTTCAACATGGCACTCAGGCTTCACCAATGGACTTCCACCACCAAATCCTGGACCGTACCCACAAATGCTAACGATCGAAGAATTCTTGGCACGTGGCACAAGGACTCCGGTTAGTACATTGCCAAACTATTCAAGCATTACCTATCATTTTTTGTCAACAAATAGCTTGAGATTTATCCTCATTGTCTCTTTCGAACACAATGTAGGGATCCTATTGATAAAACATTGATGGTGATTCTTCTACTCCTGGTGGTGGTACTTCTGGTTCAACGGAGCCCATTCACCATAGTTCATAACCCAGGTGGTGATTCTACCTCGTCTCGTAGCTCGCCCCTTCTAGTTAGTCCCCTACTCTCAAGATGCATCAATTTATAGTTAGAAAATTTCTGACGCCGCAAACTTAGAACTAGACAAAATGCCATGCTAAATTGATGCCCTTCTTCACTTTTTAGTGATGATGCTTTTTGTTAGTCGACTTCGGTTATGGCTGTGCTGGAAAGGCGATGGTGGTGTGGTGGTGCTATGGTGGTGTGGTGGTAGGCCGACTGTGGTGTGGTGTATTACTCGTGGATGATGTTATATTTCTTTCTCATGGATTATGTTATATGTGCCTTCGTGCATGAATATGTGGATGACTTCGTGCTATATGGATGATGATATGTTGATGTTATATATGTGCATGATGTGGATGATGCTATGTTAGTTTAGATGATGGATGATGATGTTATGTGTGATGGATATGCTATGTTGACGCTATATATGTGGTGATGTAGCATTTATAATTTGCAGGGCAGAAGCAAAACAAGCCCCAAAAAATGACCAAACCTATGCCGACAGCTAGCCTCGACGGAGCTCCCAAGTTGCACCATGTGTCGAGGTATGCCGACGGTGTAGGCAACCAGCCGGGAGCACCCAGGGGGCGCCATGTGGTAGAGATATGTCGATGGTACAACAGTCGAATAGATCCAGGATGTGTCAACGGTTGTATCATCGGCATAGCTTTGCATCGTAGCCAATGCTGGTGCAGGCACTTGTCCAGACAGAGTTTGATGGACGCATCGTTTATTTATTTTTTGTCGACGGCTCGTTAAAGTCGTCGGCATAGGGTTATATGCCGACGGGTTTCATGTGCTGACGGGAATCCGAGGTTTACCAAAAGATTCTAAGCCGACGGGTATATGCCGATGGTTTACGGGCCTTTGCCGATGGTTTTTGTCGTCAGCATATACCTGAAATCCTATAGTGATACCACGTTTTTGCCCATACATGTAAGGAGGAATCTTTTTTGTTTTGGTAATTTAGTGAGGTGCCTTGGACATTTGCCTAGTAGATGTTTGCAGAAAGACTGCGGAAGTATTACTCCCTTTGTTTCAAAATATAGTGCTTTCTTTATTTCCGTGCTTCAACTTTGACCATAAATTTGACCAACGAGACCGAGTGCGGCAGGAGAAAAAGTTACACCAATGAATTCGTATTCAAAAGAAGTTTTCAATTATATAATTTTTTCTCCCGTCGCAGTCGGTCTTGTTGGTTAAATTTATGGTCAAAATTGAACCTCGGAAAACGCGGGCGCACTATATTTTGGAATGGAGGGAGTATATACTTAAATACATGTATATACTCACCCGCAAAAAAAATGTGTATATTCAAGAGTTCAAATAAATGTACTCCCTCCATTCCCTTATACAAGGTCACTATCAAAAATACATTTTGCATCTATACAAGGCCATCAACAATAATCGAGGAAAAAATTAATGATGTTTTTT
Source organism: Aegilops umbellulata (assembly GCA_032464435.1). Classification (NCBI taxonomy): domain Eukaryota; kingdom Viridiplantae; phylum Streptophyta; class Magnoliopsida; order Poales; family Poaceae; genus Aegilops; species Aegilops umbellulata. The sequence goes on along the minus strand of CP136055.1, from coordinate 232,734,612 downwards.
CATACTAGCAACTTTTTTAATATTTGCATACATGTAGTCTTAAAGTCACTCAGGTACTTCCTTCCTATTCCTTCCTTGCATGCATGTGGTGTATTAATGACCCGGGTTAACGAAGAGAAAAGTTGTCTTGCAAAACAGTCATTAAATTTTACCTTGGTACTTGTAATTTAAGTTTGTGGCCTTGTATAAGAAAATGAAGGGAGTACTATATATTTAGGTTAAATCAATTTATTGGCCATATGGAAATAGTAACACTGATGGAATCATTCAAAAAAGTACTATAAATTCTTTAGCACGGTACTACCTCCGTCCTGGTTTATTGGTTCTTTTAGTGTTTTGTGCCAAATTTTAATCATGGATTTAATTAACTAAATATTAATGCATGTCACAAAAAATAGTATCATAGGAAGCTATGTTTAAATACAAATTTAACGATATAATTTTTTATGGCATGCATTAATATTTTGTCAGTTAATCTATGGTCAAATTTTGGCACAAAATACGAAGAGGGTCAATAAACTAGGACGGAGATAATATATATTCAAGAGTTCCGATAAATGTATATATTCAGAGCAACTCCAAAAGGCCGACTCATTTCGTCCCCGTGCGTCCGTTTGGGTCGACGTGGACAAAAGTGACGGCCCAACATGCCAATCCAAACCCAAATCACGTCTGCTTCGCGTCCGCGCAGACGCATTTGCGCCCCAAATGCGTCGGCGCGGACGCCACGCGCGCCTTCTCGCTGTCCGCCACGTCCCCACCTGGGGCCGTTCAACTACCCACTACCCACGCGATCAGCTTAATTTATAACCACGGGCCCACATGTCAGCGACGGCGTTCGTCCTTTTTTAAGCCGACCGTGCGGCGGGGCCGTCCTCATCCAAACTCGCCATCCACATCGAGCAAGCTTTGCTCTCCCGTCGCCGGCAATCCCTAGCCACCACCATCACAGCGAGATGGGGCTCTTCTCCGGCGCCAGCAGTAGCAAGGCCAAGGGCAAGGCCCCCACCATCCCTTTTTCCATGGAGTTCCTCTCGCCTCTGCCGACGCCGGCGCGTGGACGTGCCAGTGCACCAGGCGGAGTGGCACTGTCAGCACCGCGTGCCTCTCCCATACCCCGACGCCACCCTGCCGCACGACTGGCATCTGGATCCGGATAGGATCCCAGTGTCGGCGGCGCCGCGGTCGGCTAGGGCTCACGTGGAGGAGGTGCGGCGCCGGCGGGCGCTGCTGATGCCGGAGCAGCGTCGTGAGGCCGCCTACGCCGCCGACTCGACCAACTAGAAGCGCTGGTTCGCCTTCGAGCATGAGGAGCGAGGCGACACGGCGTCCGCAAGGACCACCAACCGTGCCACCGCCCCCGCTCATCGTCCGCGAGGAGGACCAGGCGACGGAGGACGCCTACCAGGCGGCCCTTGCGGCCGTCTACTGGGAGACCGAGGAGGACGAGCCGCGCAGGACGGAGACGGCGGAGGAAGAGGAGGCTCGGTACGAGGTGGCAATGGCGCAGGCCATTGCCCTCTCCGTGGCGGGCGACTGCGTGCTGCCGCCGGTGGCCCCGCCGTTCCCTCCCCGACGCCGCGTCAAGCCCGAGCCGGAGCCGCAGCCGAAGCCCGAGCCGGAGCCGTCCCCCGTCAAGCGTCACTCCTGGACGGGAGTAGTGCGCGTGTGGGTCCGCGCGCCGCCGGTATTGGTGGGGGCGACGCCAGCGCAGGAGGCGGCGTACCTCGAGCACTGGCGCCAGATCCGGGTGGCCGAGGAGCGCCGCGACGGCGAGTACCTCGAGATGCTCGAGCGCGACCTCGAGGAGGAGCAGCGCGAGGCCGCGGAGGAGGCGCGCCAGGCCGCGGCTGCAAAGGCGGCCGCACAGCCCCCCGCGCCGGCACTGCCCGCGCCCGACATGAACGCGCTCTGGAACACGGCGTTCCCCTGCGCCGGTCCGGCCCCGACGCTCATCGACCTCACGGACTCCGAGGACGACGATGCCTAGGGCAGCGCGCCGCCTTATAGTTTAGGTTGTTTTTATTTTTCTTAAATGCAAATGTGGACGCGTGGACTCTCGCCGGCCTTCGTGGCCGGCTTTAATGTTTAATTAATGTTGTTTTTCTAAATATACGTGCGTTCTTTTTTCTTTCTAGCGCCGTCAAAATGGGTCGGGGCAGCGTTGGGCGCACGAGCCGACCCAAACGCGAAAGCGGACATCCATGTCCGCCTGGCCGACCCAAGCGGATCAAAAACGGACAAAATCGCCGTTCGTTTGGATCGGCTCGTTGTAGTTGCTCTTAGGGTAAAAAATAAGGAAAATAAAAATAGGCGGAATATTTGTTTGGAACGTAAGGATGATATACAGTTGGTCGGCTTTTGAGATGAGCCGTAGCAATAGGCTACAAATAGCTGCTTCTGTAAGCACAGTACTGCGTACTGCTTGCATTTAAAGATGACCTGAAAGGCTGAAACCCTGCTGTGGCTTTCACCAGTGGATGCAGGGTGCACAAGATCCAAACAAAATCTACCCCTAGATTCAGTTCACAAACACCCCCTCTCTCTCTCTCCTCTCTCACGCGCAACAAGCAAGGATGTGCACACTAGAGAGAGAGAGAGCATGCAGCGCGGGTACATGCTGCCCAAAGAGAAGCGTACTGAAAGAGGGCTCGGATAGTAACTATACATCACTGCAGAGCATCCTGTTGGAAATGTTGCCCTCTCTCTCTTCTCTCGTCCTCTCTCTAGCTCCATGTCTCTTGTCAGGCAACCAGGATAGCCCAGCAACAAGGGAGGTGAAACAAGGGCATCTCCAAAGCGGATCACCAACATGCCCCTAGAACGGTCATATACTTTTTGATCTGGAATTTAGAGCAATTCTAACGCGCCGACTCAAACGGATAGCGATTTTATCCGCTTTTTGTCCGTTTGGGTTGGCCCGGCGGATATCCATGTCTGCTTTCATGCTTAGGTCGGCGCTTGGCATCCAACGATGGCCCGACCCATTTTTGAGGTCGTGCCGAAAAAACATTATCACAAACATTTTGAAAAATAAAAACGTTAATTAAACATTAATGCCGGACACATAGGTGCACTTTTTAATTAACTAAAACATTAAATAAAACTAAAAATCTACAAGGAGGCGTGCTGCCTAGGATTCCTCGTCGTCGTCGGGGCCAGTGAGGTCGATGAGCATCGGCGTCGGGCCAACCCAAAGGAACACCGTTGACTAGGCTCTAGCGACATCGTCTGCCGCGGACTGTACCGCCGCTGGTTGGGCTAGCCCACCGCGGGCAAGGCGCTTCTCCTCCTCCGCCTCGCGCTCCAGCTGCTCGAGGTACTCGCCTTCGCGGTGCTCCTCGGCCAGCATTTGCTGCCGCCATTGCTCGAGGTAGGCCTGCTCCTGTGCCAGCATCACCCCCAACCAGACCGGTGGCGCGCTGACCCACTCGCGCACCACCCCGGTCCATGAGTAGCCTCGATGGGGGTTGGCGTCGGGTCGGCCTTGACGGGGGATGGCGGCACGACGCAGTCGCCGGCCGCGAAGAGCGCCATGGCCTCCACCATGCGCGCCTGGTACGCCTCCTCCTCCTCCTCGCTCCTCCTCCTCGCTTTCACGGAGGACTGTCGCCAGCGCCGCCTGGTAGGCGGCCTCCGCCTCCTGGTCCTCGTCGCGCATGACGAGGGGCGACGGCGGGGAGACATGTCGCACGTCACGGACGTTGCACCTCTTGGCCTCCTCGTGCTCGAACGCGAACCACTGCTCCCAAGCGGGAGAGTCGAACGCGTATGCGGGGTCGCGGTGCTGCTCCGGCGTCAGCAGCTGCCGCCGGTGCCGCACCTCCTCCGCTGCATCCGCGCCGACCGCGGAGCCGCCAGCACTACAATCCTCTCCGGATCCAAGTGCCTGTCGTGTGGCAGCGTCATGTCGGGATATGGGAAGGGGACGTGGTGCTCCCAGTGCCACTTCGCCTGGTGCACTGGGACGCTGATGCGCTGCCGCGACCGGCGGGATGACGCCTGCGGAGGCGGGGGGAGCATGCGGGAAGGGCCCGCGGGGGCCTTGCCCTTGCCCTTGCCGGAGAAGAAGCCCACGGTGGTGGCTAGGGTTTGTCACCGGCGGGGGAGCACAGTGGGTGGCGAGATGGGAACGGGGGCGTCTGGAAGCGGATGAAGACGCCCCCAACCCCCCTCCCCCCGGCATGCTCGGATTAAAAAAGGCCGACCACCGTCGCTGACGCATGGGCCCGCGGTGGGCGGTCGTCATTAATAAAAATCGATTGCGGTACGGCCGCCAGGTGGGAATGCGGTGGACATCGAGAGGGCGCGTCCGCGCCGATGCATTTCAGCCGCAAATTTGGGTCGTAAATGGGTCCACACGGATGTGAAGCGAACGCGTTTTGAAAGTGAGTCGGCTCGTTGGGCTAGCACTTTTGTACGCGGCGACCCAAACGAACGGTGGTGGACGAAACGAGTACCTGTGTTGAAGTTGCTCTTAAATCATCAAATGTCCTTGAAACACGAAATGGTACGAATCGTACGAAATCCTACAAACCGTTCTCCAACTTGGAGTTGTTTTGAGTGAGTACGGACATCCGCTCGGCCCACTATCAGTTGGACCAATCCCTCATAGCCCACGCCACCCAATCCTCTCTTTCTCCTCTTGGTCCATCTGGCCCACTGTCAGCCATAGCCCACTCCTCGAATTTGACGGACACGGTTGGATGGATGGGCTGTCCGCGGAAACATTTGGACGTGTCCAGATATTTAGTGATGTCTATTTGATGATCCGTGTTGAAGATGATTTAGTGAGCTCATAATTCGTGGCAATACCAGCTAGCTCCTTCAACTTATGCAACTAATCCGGCAGGAAAAAATAGGGCCCTTGCAACCAATCATACATAAAAACACCTGATTGCCCCCTGATCAACATGGAAGCAATGCAACAGCTAGCTAGCTCATTTTAGTGATTTAAAAAAAATAGCTAATTTTTCTTCTTTTTTCGAAAAGGAGGAATACCCCCGGCCTCTGCATCTGGACGATGCATACGGCCACTTTATTGATTATTAACACAAGACCTTACAAAGTCGTACAACAGTAAGCTCAAAGCCACCATCTTCGCAACCTCTGTCGCTACTCCTATCTAACTGATAAAGGGGCGCTGATGGTCTAGGGCTAATACCAAACAGACCTCGCAGCCAAACCTAACATCTGAGACCTGAGGTCCCAACCAGGACTCCTTCCGGGTATGGGCACCCACCAGTCCGGCGTGCTCTTCAACCAGGCCCCCTACCGGGTATGAGGCCGCCGCAGCCACGTACCATCAATCCATTTTCAGAGCTGAACTGTTGCATGAACCGTGCCAGGCCTCACTGCCATCGACGCCACCACGACGCCAGACAACGCCACCATCCTGCACTTGTCCATCATCACACGCCCACCGGCGAGACCCCCGCTGCTCCATGCCGCTGAGACCCGCCGTTGTCGACGTGCCAGATGCCACGCCGCTCCTCCTCTTGTCCCCTCCAGCCAATACTTGCTCCAAAACGATGCCCCCAGGAGGGAGAACGACATCAAAACGTCGCCATCATCCGATCCGGTAGATCCAGATCTAGGGTTTCCCCCGAAACCTTTCGATCAGGTTGACGTGACCTGCAACGACGATGCCTCGAGAAGGGAACGACGTCCGAGACGCCGCCATCGTCCGCCATGACCGCAGTCAGACGCGATTTTCACCGGAAGCCACGGCGTCCCGATCTCGCGGTTGGCTGGAACGGAGCCCTCCGCCGAACCGGTGACGTTGCCGTTAATCCGATCCCACCGCCGTGCGACGCCCCCGATGAAGTTTCCGATCCAGATCAAGGACGACCTCGACCGGATCCCTGCCACCAGCACCGCCACACCGCGCCACCTCCTCCTAGCCCAGTCGCCGCCGGATCGCCGTCCCCGCCTCCGGGAGACCAGCCGGACGAGGCGCCCCTTGTCCCCGATCTGACGTCCCGCGCCGCCGCCACGAGGACCAGAGGAAGGAGGGAATGCCCCGCCGCCGCCCGCGCCGCGCGGGCTACGCCCGGCAGACGCACTCCGGCGGCGGCGAGGGGAAGGCGACGTTGGGGAAGCGACGGCGGCGGCGGCCGATCGGGATCTCCCGAGGCGCGCGCGCGGAGCGCGCCGCGGGAGCGGGAGGTGCGAAGCCAAAGCGGGAGGTGCGGAGCCTGACCCAAGTTGTCAACAACAAGTACGAGCCCTTAAAAATATATCTGTCCTCGATCATAAAATATATCTGTACTAGCAATTGTGTGAGCTGCTGGCTGCTGCATGGATGAGGGGTCGCCATCTAAAATATGAATATGGACAGTGGTGTCCAATGGTGTCCTTTGCATGAGCTGGCCAACTTAATTCAGACCAGACTTGATCAGGGTTCCAGACCACAAACGCAAACTGAGACACACAAATGGTGGCTAGCTAGCTTAGCTATAGGTAGCTACATGCTGCTGCGAGTCTCTGTGTGCCTGGGCTACCACTGCATTCTGCATCTGCATACTTTGCAGCAGCTAGCAGCTGAGGGCTCGCCAGATGCTCATGCCTGCCGTGATTATGCATGCAAACCATGTTTTCTTGGGGCTTTGCCTGTCCTGAAACCTGATCATGCCACATGCACCTCGCAGATCATTGTTGTACATATGTGTGCGTGGTCCATGCACAGACAGCTGACATGCTACAAGGAAGGAACATTACATTCAATTTGTTCATGTAGGGATATAGTTATAGTGAAAATTATTTCCTGCCCATGTAACAAAGCGACTCAACATCTCGTGAAGCAAACCCATTTCAGATTCTGAACTTTCGGGCCTGAACTTCATTTAAAAAATGAATGACAAGCTCGGTCAGTAAAAAGGGGAGACAATCGAATGCATGATGCGTGACAGGAGAGGAGTACATACGCAGATGGCAACACGCTAGTGGGCGATGGAACTGGACGAGGGGTTAGGGTTAAGCATAAATGGACATGCCTAAGAGCCCCAGTTCTGGCAAAAATATTTAAAAAAATCGTCCAACTTGCTCAGGGGAGAGCAAAGTGGCATGTCGTTCTTCCTGCTTGCAAAGGGTGGATAATGGACACACTACCCCAGCACTGTGCAATGCATGCCTCCACATTCCCCACTCTGATAAAAGATGGCAGGAAACAAGGCAGCCAGAGAGAGAGAGAGAGAGAGAGAGAGAGAGAGATGAATGCCAAGGAGCAGAGATCTTTTTACCCCCTCCCCTAGGTAATGCATTAAGATAAACTCACTTTGGTTATTCCTTATGCTAGTACCAGGAGCTCTTTCCTAACTTCATTTTACATTTCCCTCTCTTGTTGTATATGCACGTACTTATTTTTTAATTCAGAACCCTCAGAGAGTGAGGGAGAGATAGAAGAATGGCCTACAGAGAGAGGACTAGTTCCCATGCCACTAGATCATGTTCTCCTGCCAAGCACTCTCAACCAAGATACCCCACAATTTCTGAGCACCAAATATATTCCGCATCTAAAGCTGATTTGATGGCAGTTCAATTTTGCGTACCATTTCCTTCCTGCATGTCCTGCCCACTGATGAACCATCTCCGAGTTCTTTTGCTGTTCATGGATTAGACTTGTATGAATCAAGCAAGATTCAGGCCTTCTTTGGTTCATAAGAAAGAAGATGTCATTTACTCCCTCTGTATTAGTGATCTAAACTATCTTATATTTCTTTACTGAGGGAGTAGTTCAAAGGATAAGAATTTTTCCATTAGGTCTGAGCTAATGCTTTTTTACCTTTCAAATGTGAAGGATATGGACCAATCCTCCATAGTAATAGGAATCGATTCCTTCAAACCGAAGGGCTCAAAAGGATTTTTCTTTTCTTATAGAATTCCTATAAAATATTTACAAACCAAAGGAGGCCTAAAATGGAAAATATAGCGAGTACCTTCTCTTTCTATCCAATGAGTGCTCATTTATGAATACTTTTTGCTATATAAACATTGTTTCCGGGTATACAAACATGGTCGAAACTAGGCAAAAAAAATTAAAGAACATCTCAGGTTGCTTAAAATTTATTTATGTTCTTTTTAAGAGAAAGAAAATGGAAAAATGTAGATTTTGTCTGGAGCTGCCAAGGTGAAACATTAGGTTTCCCTTGTAAAATGATTTAGCTAGGACCCATATATATGCACGCATATATGACCAGAAGATGGCAGAAGTTGAAGAAAAAGAGCTATTGCTAGATTGCTAGTTGTTCAAAATTTCATTTTCTTGTCAGCTTTGAACAAGAGAAGGAGAGAGAGAAAAAACCATCTTTTTTCCTTGCTGAAGCTGCCAAGGAGAAACAGTAGGTTACCCTTGTACATTCGTCAATTAATTTGCTAGCAGGCTTGCAGAGTTTCTAGTTGAGGACAAAAACTGTGTATATATACTGCTCAAAAGATGCTGCTGCATGCTGGATGCTGATGGAGATAAGAGTGGCAGCAGCAGCAGCAGCAGGGGCACCATGCATCTGCATGGACACATGATATTTCACTGGAAAATGTAACATGGCTGATGGCTGTGCATGGCTCACTTGCTACCATGCATGCATGGTTTATTAATTCATCTGAAACTAGAAGAGACCTGGTCTCTGTCGCCACCATTGTTGTGTATGCACCATGCCACCACCTATATGTAGCTAGCAGTGTACCTTCTACCTGATGCGTCTCTATCTCGAACAGTGGAAGGTCCATAGTTTTTTTTTCCTGCTTCCACATAGACCCCCAATGTATTTCATAGTCACGTTGTTCATTGTATTTGTATGTATGTACTTATATTAGTTTTACAGAGGGAGCATGACACTTCTCAAAATCCGGTAGAACCAATCCTTTAGAAAATGAATCCGACAGAGCTGTATATGCGAATCTTGTTGAATACCGTCAAAAGAAAAAATCATCCTACCTGGGATCACCATCCTAACAAACGGACTAAAGTGAACTTATCATGATTTTCCATGAATAGCATGCTCCTGAGTACTGACCATATTGCCGGCATCTTTAAACCAGCAATAGGAGCCTTTTATAAAAGCAGAAACTGTGATCAAGACTTGCTAGGTAAAAGCACCAGCGGTAAGACTTTTATTTTGTGCTCTGACAAGTGCTAATAATGTTTGTTGGGAGTCTTTCAGCGTCTCATATACTACCTTTCAATGATAAAAAGGTTGTAAATAAACCTTGGTGTGGACCTTGAGGCTAACAAGAGCAGTCAAAACTGCTTTCTTACATTCTCAAAATGTACAAAAGCTATCTTGGATCACCTGTCACTGCCAGTAATACTCGATGCCCTTAGTTAATGGGTGCACTTTCCCTCTCAAGAAAGTAAAGGCAATCGCATTTGCCATTGCTGCTCAGCTTAACCCTACAGCCTCTGAAAAGATTGATGCAGCTGCCCCTGCATAGAGAGCAAAACAAAAAAACATTGCTCCCCATATCTTTTTCTCTCACAAGTCACAAACACTATCTTCAACTCAAGCTGGCCCTACCAAACTGGCATCAAAAGAAGAGGGAATATTAACCTTTGGAGTGATGAAACCAGAGGTTTTTGGGTGGGGCGTGTCCAAGGGGCTCCCTCCTACAAAGAAGCTTCACTTCTGCAAGTACTACTAGACTTGTCCCGAAGGAAAGAAAATTAGAAACAAGTGGAGTAACCAAAAGGTGCACTAAATATCATGGTGTCATCTCAACAGGGCAACACCAAAGACCAAACCAAACCCCCCAAAATATAGATTGAGATTATGGTGTCATACATCTATCAAACTCATCAAGCATCCCTCCCATCTTTTCTATCTTAAAGCAGCATTCATCCATCAATCCGTCCAATCCTACATGCTGCTCCTACGAACCTACCATTGGGTATGTATGATTCGATAGCAACATGTGATGCGGAGAGAAAGACTTCAGGACAAGGCCTAGAGCTAGAGGGACAGAGAATGACAAGGGGTCACTGCTTCCTCCCCTGGCGGGGTCTTTTGTTTCCCTAGCCTTCTTCTGTGGGCCTACGAGAAACCTACAACTAATAAAGTGGTAGTAGCTGGTACAAGTGCATCTAGTAGCAAGCATCTTGTCACTCTCCTCTAGTCATCTCCCTCTCGCACATTACACATCAAACAGAGCAAGTGAGCTTGACAGAAACACCCCTCTTTTGCACATTCGGGACATCAATGTATCTGCCGGATATGAATGAAGATAGCAGATGGACCACGTGGATTCAGTTTGCTACCCAACAACCAACCATAAAGGCACTGCACAACAATTGATCGTGGCACCGGTTACATACATGCCAGCACCCATACAGAACCGAGACTGCACAACATCAAATGTTCTGATTCTGATACATTAAAAGGATTTAAGCATTGGTACAAGGCATGTGAGCTCAACAGCCAGTTGGAACTTGAATGTTTTCAGTCTACATGCAGTTGAAACAAGGAATGGGGGTAAGTTGATAATTTCCAATGATGTACTTGTCAACCAAAGAATCTCAGCTCATGTCTTCACAGTTGCGACTTCCGCTGTCATCAGTGTAGAAATAATTGCCCTGCTAACAAAAGAAAAGATGCAACCTTTGAAATCTCTTTTGATATCAGCCAAACCTGATTAAAAAAGATATGATCACGGGGGCAATTATTTAAGACAACATTGTTTCAGTACAGTGATTATGGACAAACCGGCAAGCACAAGACTAAAAATATATATCCTCATTTATGATTGCATTTCATTTAGTTTTAAGCTTCACTATAATCTTCTAAAAATTTAACTATTGAATTTACACATTCAAGAGAGAAAAATTAGTCGTGAGTTTACAAAAGCAAACATGCTGAACAGTTAGTTTATGCCAGAAATTTAAAGAGTTCAGTACAAAGTACTCCCTTTGTTTTTATGTAATCTGCATATTAGCTTCGTTCTAAGTCAAACTTTATGGGAAATAATATGAATGAACATTTACAATAACAAGTACTACCTCCATTCACAAATATAAGATGCTTTGGACATATATGACCTACATACGGACTGAAATGAGTGAACAAACACACTAAAACGTGTCTATAAATATCCGATTCACAAAAAAGTTAGAACATTTTATATTTGCAAACGGAGGAAGTATATATGATGCAATGATAAATCTAATGGCATTGAAGATGTTAATAAATTTTCCTATAAACTAAGTCAAAATTTATAAATTTGACTTAAGACAAAGCTAATACGTGGAGTAAATAAAAACAGAGGGAGTATTATACAAGTACAGAGTAACTCCATACTTTTCACACCGTATGTTCATCTTCATGGTAAAAAAGGTCGAGTAACTGTACATGTCATTTATCATGGGGCATCAACCGCCATTTAAAAAACCATAATCTTGTGCCTCTAGGTCTGTGCGCATGGGCAAGCTTGGCCTTTATTGGAAATTTTGTGCCTCTAGGTATGTGCACATAACTATGCAAGTCACTAATTCCAAGTAACTAAAACTGCATGAATAGCTAACCAAGACAGCATATTTTAGACAATGCTTTCATAATTGCGACACGAGAATTACAAAAAGAACCTTGGGAAGTTCTAAACAAACATAAATCCATGTACTAATAGTTTTTGGTTGCTAACAGGCACATGGATAATATCACATGCTGACAACCTTTTTTATTTTAAGGTTATTTCAACAAGGCTACATACTAATTTAAGCACAAAAGAAATAAAAAGTGAATTGGCATAAATGCAGGAAAACATATTGCCATATCCCATGAACTATCAAGCAAGCATTGCACACAGTGCAAATACAAACAATTGTAGCACAGGCCTGCAATATCTGGAAAACAATACTCCCTCCGTTCCTAAATATGTGTCTTTTTAGAGATTTCAATATGAACTACATACGGATGTATATAGACATAGTTTAGAGTGTAGATTCACTCATTTTTCTCCATATGTAGTCTGTATTGGAATCTCTAAAAAAGACTTATATTTCAAGTCTCAAGTCTCAAGTCACACATAATTCAATCAATTCCTACAGGCATATAGTCAACCGATTGCCATTTCACCAATAAACACCAGTTGAAACTACAGAATATCCTGTTTATCTGTTCAGTTCACCATTGACGGCTTCAGTCAAATGAAATCACAACTTATGATGTTATAATAGTTCTTGACCTTGATTTCCAACTAGTGATGTATTGATGCTAACATAACATGTCACTATTTTATCAAATTACCAAATGGTAGTAAATCATATTCAGGAGTGACTGACACAGAACAAAAGAGATAGAAGACCATTTGTTTCACTAGAGGATTGAAGTTGAACCAGGTACTCTAAGAAACTCATTCCAAGAACTCTATTTCAAGGATTGAATTGAAGCTTAACCCCCCTCCCCCCACCCCATCTCTCCATCTAACAAATCCAGTGTACTCCATTCCAAATTACTTGTCGTGGTTTTAGTTCAAATTTGAACTAAAACCATGACAAGTATTTTGGTACGGAGGGAGTATAGATTAAAAAAATGATTACAAAATGGTTGATTTTAATTTGAACTAAAACCATGACAAGTATTTTGGTATGGAGGGAGTATAGATTAAAAAAATGGTTGATTTCATCATATGCCTTTATGCAAAGCAATCTCTAAAATCATACATTTATGCTGCATTTTACATGCAATGATTATTAGATTATTCAAATAAAGAGCATGAAATGCAATAAATAGTACTCCCTCCGTGTCTCAAGAGGGCCTATAATTTTCAAAAGTCAAACAGTGCATAGTTTGACCAAGTTTATAGGGAAAACTATCAACACTTACAATACTAAATAGATATAATATGAAAATATGCTTTGCCATGTACCTAATGGCATCAATTTGATATCACAGTTCTGGATAGTTTTTTCTACAAACTTGGTCAAACTTGGCACCAATTGACTTCAGAAAAAAATTATAGGCCTTCTTTTAAGAGAAGGAGGGAGGAGTGCCTAAATTTATTTTTATGGATGCCTGTTTTTACTTGCAATGATATACTATACCAAATAGGTAGACGAGGATAAATAAACAATTAAAAGGAAACATATCAAATACTCACTCCATTCCTAGAAAGGAGTGAAACTTTTTCTGCAAAGTCAAGACAGCTAAGCGTTTAAAAGTTCTGTACCCTTTTACCCCTGGTAGATCACACTCTAAGCAGTTACTAGTTATTAAGACACTACGAACATCATTATTCTTGCTAGCCGCGCTTGCAGGCTGCATTCATTAGCCATTCTGAGCAAGTGTTATTGCTGAGCCCATGCATGACCAATCAGAGGCAGCTAGCTCTACACAGGTTGGCACTGACCATTAGTAACAGCAAGAGAAGGTGAGCACTTAACAATGAAATTAAGGCCAGCAGCCCAGCGCATCTTTGAGGAGTAGAGTGTGGCGTGAAGAGGTATATTAGACGGATTAGTTGAAAAAATAGAAGTGTGGCCTGCTTAGTAAGAATGCTAGGAGAAAAGTTTCCCGCCTTGTCTCTAGGAATGGAGGGAGTAACTTGGATTGAGAATTTTTCATGGGATAGCCTAAAACATCATAATTGATCAGTGCAGGTTTTTCAAACATTCAGGTAGTTAAATTAACTACTCAGTCCATCCCAAAATTCTTGTCTTAGATTTATCTAGATACGAATGTATCTAACACTAAATTATGAATAGATACATCCATATGTAGACAAATCTAAGACAAGAATTTTGGGACGGAGGGAGTATCCATTATTCAAACTGAATAAATAGCCAGAACTGTTCATTGGAAAATGACTACATTTAACAGCTCCCTACATAATTTGGATTATTATGTGTTCCCAAATTCTTTTTACAAAAAAATAATGAATAAACATGAGAGCCAACACAGATTCAAAGATCTCACACTAAAGTGTAGTTCTTTTGGGCGGCTTAAAAAATAAGTTGCCTCTCTCCAGCTTAAAAAGAAAGCCGCCGTCTAAATTTGTTGAGACTTCTAGATTAGTCATCCCATAACTAGTTTAGAAGCCCTGATGAATAAGAGAGTTGGCTTATGGAAAAAGCTGGGGAGAAGACGGCTTATTTTTTAAGTTGCCAAAAGAACAGGCCTGAGTTATAAACGATACTAACCAAATCAACGAGTAACTGCTGCAGTTCCACATAACAAGAATACATGTAATGTGCTGCATCGGAGTTAAGAGTAAAGATTAAAACCAGGCTGGCTAATAATAATACAAGTAACTTACCAGAACGTCATTGTGAACCTAGCTTCATGTATTCAAACTTTGTAGCAATGGTAGCAGTGCTGTCAAGTTCTTGTACATCCATAGAGTCTTGGTCATTCATGTAATCCCTGCCACCATTAACGCCATACTGAACAGAAGGCGCAGCACCCGCATAACCACTTCTGTATGCAAAACCATAGCCAGGATACATTGGGGGATATGGGCTATATACTGGACGCCTTGCCACCATGTTTGGAACATTTGCCATGACTGCATGGTTTGGATATGCATTTGCATAGGGATTGCCTCCCATACCAAAATAGAGGCCATGATAGTAGGGATGTGTGGGAACAGGTTGTGGCATATAGCCATTGTAGAAACCATGTCGGTTATTGTACGGTTGGTATGTGGAACCATCAAAGCCAACAGGACCCCTTCCGCCAAAGGTTCTTGAGCCACGACCTCGGCCATTACGGTAATACTGAGCATCCTTGGGGATAGCGATCTTTGCTTCCACCCTTGTCCCTTTCAAGTCATGAAAGCTTTGCCCCATCACCTTTCTCACAGCTTCCTCGGAATCAAAGGTGACAAAACCAAAACCCCTTGACCTGCTTGTCAGGCTGTCGTATATCACAACAACATCTGTTACAGTGCCAAACGCCTCAAAGTAAGCTCTGAACTCCTCCTCTGTGATGTTGTCACGCAAACCACCAATGAATACCTTCTTTGAAGCATAGCTCATACTGTCACTACTGGCCTCGGTACTGTCCCCAGCGTCTTGGTGACCCTGAACTGGACCCTGTTCCAGCTGATGCTGATGCTGATGCACAGGTTGCTCGCCCAAGTTCCGCGGAGGTCTAGCACGCGCCCTCTTAACGTCCACCTGCACGGAAAAAAAACACAAAACTGAGTAACTAATGACTATCGCCACCCTAGTACAAAAAATCTCTAGGAACCAATACAGATATTGCAAAAAAAAATGTCGTACTCCTACATTGCACGGCAGTTTAACAAGGTGAGCCCGCGACAGTACAAGTAATAATCCAATCAATTTGCCCAGCCATGAGAGCACGCATTACCAGATCAAATAATGGCCTACCCAAGTTCGTAAATACTAGTGAGTATCCACAAACTAAAATCAACTTCCAACCTTTGTCTTGCACGCTCAAGAAGAAGGAGATCGAGGGAACTCACCAGTCGGCCGCAGATGAAGTGCTTGGGCCTCTCCCCATCGCCGAGCGCCTTGGCGGCCGCTTCTTCGTCCTCGAACTCGACGAACCCGAACCCGCGGCCGTGACCCGACTCCTTGTCCCGCATCACGACGATTGAGCGCACCGCACCGAAGCGGGCAAAGTGGCCCCGCAGCTCCGTCTCCTGCGCTGAGGACGGGATGCCACCCACGAACAGCTTGCGGCTCTCCCCCGCCGCCACGTCCCCGGCGTTCTCCGCCGCCGCCATCGCCGACGAAGAGACTTGTGGAGAGCTAGGGTTCTGCGGAAGGGGGGCAAGAGATGGAGGTTGTGTGCGTGCGCGGCGGATTTGTGCGGGACCTGGGTTAAATTTGATTTGTTGCGCTGGGTTTTAGCTTCCGGGAGAGGGGTTAGCGTTGGACAGACGGCTGGGATGCGATCTAGGGGGGGTGGATCTGGGGGATTAGGGTGAGGTGGACTTGGACTGGTGGACTCGAGGAGTGCGTTTCGGTTTGGGTTTCGGGGCGATGGAGACGCGTCCGTTGACCATGGCGGGCTCCGTGTTGACTAGGGCGTTCGTGGGCTGGTCTCCCTCCTCGCTACTCTCTTTTTTGGGTACCTCGCGCTACTCATATTAGACTAGGTAAATGACAAGTGGGTCCCACGCAAAGAAAGTTGGCAAACTCCGAAAAAGGTTCGGCGAGACGGAAGTTTCTGCCTGGTGCGTCCCGCCCGGAAGAAAGAGTCTATACTTCGACAAACAGCCCTTTTAAAAAAAAACATACACTCGACTTTATAAATAAAATCATATGGCAAAGTACCAAACAGACCAGCAACACGCACATAGCGAAACCACGTCATCAGGCCAACAGCCACAATTCACATATAATTTAAGTACACTATAACTGAGCAATTTTCCTACCCTCTCAGGTCACCAGCGTTAGTAGCCGTCCGATCATCACTTTTAGATCTTTCTGGCCGTTAGATTAGCTCTTAATCTCACGTACAGTCGCTTCGTTCTGTATTAACGACCCAACTGTGCTCGGCCGCTGCTCTGGTGACAATTTTGAGCTTCCGACAATAAATTAGGCTGGGCCGCCATGCTCCTTTAGGTCTGGGCATTGCAGGCCTGCAAGTTGCAGTGCGGCCATCCCCGCTGCTTTCCTTCCCTCTGTTCAGCCCTCGCCGCCGCTCTCATCCGCCCGCCACCACGTACTGTAAAAAAACCCGAGACTCCAACCATTGCTATTTCCTCTCCCGGCCCTATGATCTGCGACGGAGTTGGAGCGGGCGAGGGAGTGCCGTTGACCGTAAGGGCGCGCCGGTCGGGATTCTGGCTTAATTTTTGTTTGTCGTTTTCCTCTGCCATGGGTGACAGGAGATCCTCGAGGCGACCCTCCCCGCTAGCTACGACGGCTCTCCCTGCACGAGGATGATATTCCTCTCATGCCTTCCATCGGCTGGGAGCCTGGGACAATGGGGCATCTGCTAACACCGGCTGCAACACCTCGATAGCAGCAAGTGTTATGGTTGCCATTTTCACTTGTGAGTTGAGACCAAGGGCGTTGCACTCTCCTGGCAAAACTGCCCAAATGCATTTTGGAGAATGGCCACAATGCCTTCACGGACATCTTTTTATGGTGGCCAGCTCGCCCTATGGTGTTCAGGGTGGCTATGAGCATATTTCTTCCTTGTATCTATGATATGTGATCAGGTGTTTTGATGCAATTTTTAAATGCCTTCTGCTCTTTATTCCCTGAATCATGGTCCCATCTTTCGTTAAAAGCTTTATATAATCATTTTTTGGTTTCTTCTAGGACATGGAGAGACTCTACAAATATAAAAGCCTGCCATCAAGCTTATATTTCATGTTTGTTAAAATCATCTTCGTTGCAAAATGTATTTCTATTCTAGATAATTACTATTTTTTTCTCTCCGATCTGGTTCCCTATAGTGACCATGAAACAAAAATCGTTTTCATGAAACAAGTACCCATCCATATATTAGAGAGGATGGAAAGGCCTCCATAACAACTTTGATATTACAGCGATACTAAAGTGATCTGAACTTGTGGCTCGGTTTTCCGCCAGCGGCATCCGGGCACTCATTTCATGATGCATCTACCTGTTCCTTCTGATTTATCTTTATCTTTACCTAATATTAAAGGACAGAAGATTTCATTGTTCTCCATACGCCACCCTTTTATATCCGTTGATTTTACATTAATCACAAAGATTGATGGCTAAGATTTAAAGGGGAAAGGATTCTTTTTTTCTCCTATCTTCTCTTCTCTTCTCTCCTATGTAAAAAAGACATAATTTGTCTGTTTCGCTCTTGAGGTTTTTAGATTCCTTCGTCCAACCCTCCCACGATCCACGCTCAGGCTGGACGCACCGAGAAAACAGTCACCTCCACCACCATGGCCAGCGGCAGCCCTGGGGTGAACCACCATGTCCTTGAGCTTCCCCTCTCCTTCCTTTTTCTCCTCCCCATGCGCCGTAGCCTCTTCCCACCTCTCGCCGTCGTTGGCGTGTGTGCACTACCGCCAATGTCGAGTTCTCGACTATGGCGTGAACCCAACCGTGGCACCAACTCCTACCATGGCATAGGTATTTGAAACCCATGGCTAGAACAAATCAGGCAACTATTATTTTTGGAAGGGCTAGATTTTCCGATCGTGAGAGAATGTCTGGGTCGTGAATTTCAGATCGTGGGAGAAACGTTCAGCCATGATTTTCACGGCTAACAAATCAGGCAAGTATTCTTTTTGGAAGGGGCCAGATTTAGTAGCGCCCGCTTGCTATAATGACGGGCAATCCCACCCTGTCGTTTCCTTTTGTTCAGTCGAACAGAAAATAGTAAGCCCTCTTTTCTCTCCCATCGCTCATCTCTCTCAGCCATTACTTCTCACGGCAATAGGGCATGTGGTGGCGGGGTAATCGCACACGTGCGGCTGTAGTTTTATGGTTGGCTTTCATCTGTAGCCTGCAGAGTGCAGGAGCGGCCCATGATTCAGATCAATCTGAGTTTGCCAATGATGAAAACAAAATTATACATGCATCCGGTCGGATAAAATTGAAGGATCCAACCAGCCCAGCTGGTGAACTAAAATTCGTTTTTAAGCTTTCATTCCCGTGATTGGGAGTGAAAGGAACGGAGAGAACAAAGGGGAGGAGAGGAGAGACAAATCGTTCTGTGAGAAAGTGGGGGTGCAGAGAGGGAGAGAGAGAGAGGGGGGGGGGGGGGGAGGGAGGGAGGGAGGGAACAACTTCTTAGGTAGTGTTTTTTCAGAGAGAAAAGTGGACAGAGAAACCAAGTACTTACATACATATTACTGTGTTCAGTAGCTCTGGAAATCTGATATACCCATGGATGGTGAAGAGCAAACTGGAAGGACAATGAGATAAGAGAGTGTAAAACAGAAAAAGGGCTTAGAAAGTCGGTCTCCTTGGGGGTGAGGAGTTAGATTGCCAGGCA
Source organism: Aegilops umbellulata (assembly GCA_032464435.1). Classification (NCBI taxonomy): domain Eukaryota; kingdom Viridiplantae; phylum Streptophyta; class Magnoliopsida; order Poales; family Poaceae; genus Aegilops; species Aegilops umbellulata. Next base: position 232,715,725 of record CP136055.1, on the reverse strand, counting down.
TGCTAGTGTTGTTAGTTCTATAGCTCTTTTTTTGGAAAGGAGCAAACAATCCTTAAGTTTTATGGTTGTGTGCAAACCGTGCTTGATTATAACCACTTTGAGATAAATTTGTTTGTCTAGCTTTAACCGAATCATTGTGTGGATTTTGAGGAATAAGATAGTAGATTAGCAGTCCACTTCATGTCTTAATTTGTTTCTTTATCCCTTGCCCAAACTTCTTCATTCTCAATTGTAAGCTTATGCTTTCCCGCAAAAAAACTAAGCTTATGCTAATGAAAATAAACACAGTAGGAGGTCTACATATGTCGAGTTACACATCCGCTTTGTGTAGCACATCGAAGCAGAAGGGAAACTTGTCGAGTTATACTTCCGCTTATGCTAATGTTGTTAATTGGATGGGCGACATAAATGGTTGTATGGGAAAGGAATCATGGAGAAAGTATGTTCGCGAACATAGAGGATAGAGGAGAACAAGAAGGAATGGATTTAATGATACAAAATTAAATGATGCAGTGTGATGCGCACAAGGATCCTAAGGCTGGTCACAATGGGGTGGAACTTAGGAGTAACATCACATATTTCAATACAACGTTGCTTATGTGGCACATATTTAATGAAGAGTGAGGTGCTTGTGGTAACTAGCTAAGTTACCGGAACATCACACACTTCAAGAAACAATGAGTCTATAAGCTAATAAATGCATCGTTGCATGACACTACCTATATATTCCTACCCACTGTGGAGGTAGTAACATAGTCTAGATAAGTGTGTATGTTACTACCTTATGTTCCTACCCACAGTGTTTCATACATTAGTGTTGAACCACTAAGATATTTATGCCTCCATCACAATGCACGGGCAATTTCCTACCCCCTCCATTCCTAAATATAAGAGTTTTTAGAGATTTCACTATGAACTACATACGGAGCCAAATGAGTGAATCTACACTCGAAAATATGTATATATACATCAGTATGCAGTCGATATTAGAATCTCTAAATGCTCTTATATTTAGGAACGGAGGGGCTATTACTTAAGAAACTTAAAAAGAATGTAAGGTTTCATGTTTCATTTTTCTTCTGAACAATCCTTCGATCAACTTTTCTCACATGATAATCAATCAACTTAATTTACTTATCTTATGAACCAATACCACTTTAATTTACTTACAAAATTTCTCATCAAAATATAAGGTAAGTCACAAATTTGATAAATATTTATTTACACAATCACATGAATATATGCAGGTAATATCAAGCTAACTTACTAGAATATTTATAATCCGTTACAACGCACGGGCATTTTCCTAGTTCTTTTCAGAGGAAGAGTTGTGCTTAAGAGAGAATTGCTCTACCAAAGTTTGGTATGCAAATTATTAAATTAGAAATAAGACGACCGATGGAACCGCTTTTGATGTTACATGTTTATCCTCTATCGTGACTCTCTCTGCATGTACCTTATTTGCTTTGTCTACATTAACTAGTATGTATTAATTGTTATTATCTGTACGAGTACATAACAACTCATGAATGGAAGCTCTGAAGAAGTATAATATGGGTGATATCGGAGACAACACTCGAAAAAAAAAATCATTGCTAAATTAGATACAAATCATGTGAGTAACTTCAGTGAATGCCTAAATATCTCTACTGGCTTCCGCCTCGGCATGTATAAGTTCTATGATGCACTGTCACTTTCAGGAAGATGTAAAATATTGACATGATGTTGCAAGGTAGACATGATGTTGCAAGGCAACACGTTCTTCCCATCATTGTTGGGCTTTGCTTCATGTTTTATTATGGTTATAATGCTACTATCTGATATTTTTCGACCATGTTTTTTGTTCACATACGTAAAAATCTAATACTGGATGATTTGCCCAGTTTTGACTAATTAGGAAAATAGGCTAAATTGCACGATGATGTACTTTTCGCCACACAGTTGTGTCGATACAACTAAAAAGAAGGGGGAAATAAATATCGTACGTCGTTATAAAATTCTCAATAGTTGTGGAGAAAAATTACACAGTGAACCATTGCTGAAATGATGAAATTCATGTACATATCTGGTTTCACTAGCGAAGGAGAGAGAACTTCATCAGAAAGTTAAATGAAATATTATCATTATTTCTTATGACGATGATACAAAGAATGTGCAGGTTGGTGAATCACTTCTGAATGGAAAGAAATGTTGGGAAATGTAGCATGCAATTTCAAAAAAAATCCTATGCTCACGCAAGATCTATCTAGGAGATGCATAGCAACGAGAGGGGGAGAGTGTGTCCACGTACCCTTGTAGACCGAAAGCGGAAACGTTCGACAACGCGGTTGATGTAGTCGAACTTCTTCTTGTTCCGACCGATCAAGCACCGAACGTATGGCACCTCCGAGTTCTGCACGCGTTCAACTCGATGATGTCCCTCGAACTCTTGATCCAGCAAAGTGTTGAGGGAGAGTACCGTCAGCACGACGGCATGGTGACGGTGATGGTGAAGTGATCCGCGCAGGGTTTCGCCTAAGCAATATGACAATATGACCGGAGGCGTAAACTGTGGAGGAGAGGCGCCGCACACGGCTAACAGTTGTTGGTGTGTGTTCTAACGGTGCCCCCCACATATATATAGGTTGGAGGGGAGGAGAGGCAGCCAAGGGGCGTCCCAAGTAGGAGGAATCCTACTTGGGCGCCTCCCAATTCGGCCTCCCTCCTTTCCATATCCATCGGAGGGGGAAGGAAAGAGGAGGGAGGAGGGAAGGATGGGGGAGGGTGAATCCCTCCCCTTCCGTCTCTCTTCCCCTTTTCCTTCCTCCTAAGGTGCGGCCCATATGGGGGGCGCATCAGCCCCTGCTCACTGCTGCGTTTCCCCTCTTGGCCCATTAGGCCCATATAGTTGTCGGGGGGTGCCCGGAACCCCTTCCGGTGACCCGATATGAACCCGGTACCCCCAGAACACTTCCGGTGTCCGAATATCGCCGTCCTATATATTAATCTTTACCTCTCGACCATTCCGAGCCTCCTCTTCATGTTCGTGATCTCATCCGGGAGTCCGAACAACATTCGGTCACCAAATCACATAACTCATATAATGTTAAATCGCCATGGAACGTTAAGCGTGCGGACCCTGCGGGTTCGAGAACTATGTAGACATGACTGAGACGCCTCTCCGGTCAATAACCAACAGCGGAACCTGGATGCTCATATTGGTTCCTACATATTTTTAGCAAATCTTTATCGGTCGTACTATAATGAAAACATACGTTATTCCCTTTGTCATTGGTATGTTACTTGCCCGAGATTCGATCATTGGTATCTTCATACCTAGTTCAATCTCATTACCGGCAAGTCTCTTTACTCGTTCCATAATACAGCATCCCACAACTAACTCATTATTCACATTGCTTGCAAGTCTTATTATGATGTGCATTACCGAGAGGGCCCAGAGATACCTCTCCGATACTCGGAGTGACAAATCCTAATCTCGATCTATGCCAACCCAACAAACACCTTCGGAGATACCTGTAGAGCATCTTTATAATAACCCAGTTACGTTGTGACGTTTGATAGCACACAAGGTATTCCTCCTGTATCCAGGAGTTGCATAATCTCATAATCAAAGAAATATGTATATGACATGAAGAAAGCAATAGCAATAAAACTGAATGATCAATATGCTAAGCTAACGGATGGGTCTTGTCCATCACATCATTCTCCTAATGATGTGATCTCATTCATCAAATGACAACACAAGTCTATGGTTAGGAAACTTAACCATCTTTGATTAACGAGCTAGTCTAGTAGAGGCTTACCAGGGACGCGGTGTTTTGTCTATGTATTCACACATGTATCAAGCTTCCGGTTAATACAATTCCAGCATGAATAATAAACATTTATCATTATATAAGGAAATATAAAATAACAACATTATTATTGCCTCTAGGGCATATTTCCTTTAGTCTCCCACTTGCACTAGAGTCAATAATCTAGATTACATTGTAATGATTCTAACACCCATGGAGTCTTGGTGTTGATCATGTTTTGCTCGCGGAAGAGGCTTAGTCAACGGGTCTGCCACATTCAGATCCGTATGTATTTTGCAAATCTCTATGTCTCCCTCCTTGACTTTATCACGGATGGAGTTGAAGCGTCTCTTGATGTGTTTGGTTCTTTTGTGAAATATGGATTCCTTCGCCAAGGCAATTGCTCCAGTATTGTCACAAAAGATTTTCATTGGACCCGATGCACTAGTTATTACACCTAGATCGGATATGAACTCCTTCATCCAGACTCCTTCATTTGCTACTTCCAAAGTAGCTATGTACTTCGCTTCACACGTAAATCCTACCACGACGCTTTGCTTGGAACTGCACCAACTGACAGCTCCACCATTCAATATAAATATGTATTCGGTTTGTGACTTAGAGTCATCTGGATCAGTGTAAAAGCTAGCATCAACGTAACCATTTGTGACGAGCTCTTTGCCACCTCCATAAACAAGAAACATATCCTTAGTCCTTTTCAGGTACTTCAGGATGTTCTTGACCGTTGTCCAGTGATCCACTCCTGGATTACTTTGGTACCTCTCTGCTAGACTTATAGCAAGGCACACATCAGGTCTGGTACACAACATTGCATACATGATACAACCTATGGCTGAGGCATAGGGAATGACTTTTATTTTCTCTCTATCTTCTGCAGTGGTCGGGCATCGAGTCTGACTCAACTTCACACCTTGTAACACATGCAAGAACCCTTTCTTTGACTGATCCATTTTGAACTTCTTCAAAACTTTATCAAGGTATGTGCTTTGTGAAAGTCCAATTAAGCGTCTTGATCTATCTCTCTAGATCTTGATGCCTGATATATAAGTAGCTTCACCGAGGTCTTTCATTGAAAAACTCTTATTCAAGTATCCTTTTATGCTATCCAAAAATTCTATATCATTTCCAATCAACAATATGTCATCCACATATAATATTAGAAATGCTACAGAGCTCCCACTCACTTTCTTGTAAACACGGGCTTCTCCAAAAGTCTGTATAAAACCATATGCTTTGATCACCTCATCAAATCGTATATTCCAACTCCGAGATGCTTGCACCAGTCCATAAATGGATTGCTGGAGCTTGCACACTTTGGTAGCACCTTTAGGATCGACAAAACCTTCTGGTTGCATCATATACAACTCTTCTTTAAGAAATCCATTAAGGAATATAGTTTTGACGTCCATTTGCTAGATTTCATAATCATAAAATGCAGCAATTGCTAACATGATTCGGATAGACTTAAGCATCGCTATAGGTGAGAAAGTCTCATCGTAGTCAACTCCTTAAACTTGTCGAAAACCTTTTGCCATGAGTCGAGCTTTGTAGACAGTAACATTACCATCAGCGTCAGTCTTCTTCTTGAAGATCCATTTATTATCTATGGCTTGCCGATCATCGGGCAAGTCAACCAAAGTCCATACTTTTTTCTCATACATGGATCCTATCTCAGATTTCATGGCCTCAAGCCATTTTGCGGAATATGGGCTCATCATAGATTCTTCATAGTTCGTAGGTTCGTCACGGTCTAGTAACATGACTTCCAAAATAGGATTACCGTACCACTCTGTTGTGAAACGTGCTCTGGTTCACCTACGAGGTTCGGTAGTAACTTGATCTGAAGTTTCATGATCATTATCATTAGCTTCCTCTCTTGTTGGTGTAGGCATCACAGGAACGGTTTTCTGTGATGAGCTACTTTACAATTCGAGAGAAGGTACAATTACCTCATCAAGTTCTACTTTCCTCCCACTCACTTCTTTCGAGAGAAACTCCTTCTCTGGAAAGGATCCATTCTTAGCAACAAAGATCTTGCCTTCAGATCTGTGATAGAAGGTGTACCCAACAGTTTATTTTGGTATCCTATGAAGACGCACTTCTCCGATTTGGGTTCGAACTTATCAGGCTGAAGCTTTTTCACGTAAGTATCGCAACCCCAAACTTTAAGAAACGATAGCTTAGGTTTCTTGCCAAACCATAGTTCATACGGTGTCATCTCAACGGATTTAGATGGTACCATATTTAACGTGAATGCAGTTGTCTCTAATGCATAACCCCAAAATGATAGTGGTAAATTGGTAAGAGACATCATAGATCGCACCATATCTAATAAAGTACGGTTACGACGTCCGGACACACCATTACGCTGTGGTGTTCCAGGTGGCGTGAGTTGTGAAACTATTCCAAATTGTTTTAAATGAAGGCCAAACTCGTAACTCAAATATTCGCCTCCACGATTGGATCGTAGAAACTTTATTTTCTTGTTAAGATGATTCTCCACTTCACTCTGAAATTTTTTGAACTTTTCAAATGTTTCAGACTTGTGTTCCATCAAGTAGATATACCCATATCTGCTCAAGTCATCTGTGAAGGTCAGAAAATAACGATACCCGCCGCAAGCCTGAACACTCATTGGACCGCGTGCATCCGTATGTATTATTTCCTCAGTGGCTCGCTCCATTGTTCCAGAGAACGGAATCTTAGTCATCTTGCCCATGAGGCATGGTTCGCAAGCATCAAATGATTCATAGTCAAGTGATTCCAAAAGTCCATCTGCATGGAGTTTCTTCATGCGCTTTACACCAATATGACCTAAACGATAGTGCCACAAATATGTTGCACTATCATTATCAATTTTGCATCTTTTGGCATCAATATTATTAATATATGTATCACCACGATCGAGATTCAACAAAAATAGACCACTCTTCAAGGGTGCATGACCATAAAAGATATTACTCATATAAATAGAACAACCATTATTGTCGTGGATTTGTCACAGCAGATGTTCTTAGTGTGAGGACTTAGTTGTGAGGCCAACGCATCTATGTGGTAGCTTGAGAGGAGTTTAGTTGGACGAGAGACGCGAGGTTTCACCTAGGTTCGGCCCCTCACAGTGGAGGTAAAATCCTACATCCTGCTTCATTGATATTGATCATGGTGCTCACGATTACAAAGGTGCTCTTTCGCTACCTCTATCTCAAGAGCTATTGACTTATCTGTTTAAACTTGTGAAAAACTCCTCCCTCTTGGGGTGCCCTGCCCCTCCTTATATAAGTTGGAGGGGCGGGTTACATATGGAGTCCTAGTAGGATTAGGACTATTCTATTACAAGTGGAATCCTAGTCTTGCTTCCTTTGTAAGGGAATATTTCTTATTCCTTTCCTCTTAAGCCGGCCTACCATAACATGAGTCGGAATTCTAGGCCTTGGGCCTTGTCATCCATCTGACCCGTCGTCGGGTTCATCAGTGAGTCGCCAGACTAGTGATTCGTCAGTCTTCGGGCGGGTTACTGATACGTCTCCAACGTATCTATAATTTTTGATTGCTCCATGCTATATTATCTACTGTTTTGGACTATATTGGGCTTTATTTTCCACTTTTATATTATTTTTGGGACTAACCTATTAACCGGAGGCCCAACCTAGAATTGCTATTTTTTTTGCCTATTTTAGAGTTTCGGAGAAACAGAATATCAAACGGAGTCCAAACGGAATAAAATCTTCGGGAACGTGATTTTCTCATCGAACGTGATCCAGGAGACTTGGACCCTACTCCAAGGAGTCAAAGAGGCGGTTACGATGGTAGGGGTGCCCCCCCTAGGGCGCGCCCCCTGCCTCGTGGGCCCCTCGGTGCTCCATCGACGTACTCCTTCCTCCTATATATACCTACGTACCCCCAAACGATCAGATACGGAGCCAAAAACCTAATTCCACCGCCGCAACCTTCTGTATCCACGAGATCCCATCTTGGGGCCTGTTCCGGAGCTCCGCCGGAGAGGGTCGTCATCATGGAGGGCTTCTACATCATCATAGCCCCTCCGATGAAGTGTTAGTGGTTCACCTCAGACCTACGGGTCCATAGTTATTAGCTAGATGGCTTCTTCTCTCTTTTTGGATCTCAATACAATGTTCTCCCCCTCTCTTGTGGAGATCTATTCGATGTAATCTTCTTTTTGCGGTGTGTTTGTTGAGACCGATGAATTGTGGGTTTATGATCAAGTCTATCTATGAATAATATTTGATTCTTCTCTGAATTCTTTTATGTATGATTGGTTATCTTTGCAAGTCTCTTCGAATTATCAGTTTGGTTTGGCCTACTAGATTGGTTTTTCTTGCCATGGGAGAAGTGCTTAGCTTTGGGTTCAATCTTGTTGCCATCGAGGATAACAAGATGGGGTTTTTATCATATTGCATGAAACTATCCCTCTACATCATGTCATCTTGCTTAAGGCGTTACTCTGTTTTTAACCTAATACTCTAGATGCATGCTGGATAGCGGTCGATGAGTGGAGTAACAGTAGTAGGAGTCGGTCTACTTGTCTCGAACGTGATGTCTATATACATGATCATACCTAGATATTCTCATAACTATGCTCAATTCTGTCAATTGCTCAACAGTAATTTGTTCACCCACCATAGAATACTTATGCTCTTGAGAGAAGCCACTAGTGAAACCTACGGCCCCCGGGTCTATTTTCCTCATATTAATCTCCATCACTTTAATCTTGCTTGCTTTTCACTTTGCCTTTTTTACTTTTCACTTTGCATCTCTATACCAAAAATACCAAAAATATTATCTATCATCTCTATCAGATCTCATCCCTGTAAGTAACAGTGAAGGGATTGACAACCCCTAATCGCGTTGATTGCGTGGAGCTATTGTTTTTGTGTAGGTACGAGGGATTCGAGTGTGGCCTCCTACTGGATTGATACCTTGGTTCTCAAAACTAAGGGAAATACTTATGCTACTTTGCTGCATCATCCTCTCCTCTTCGGGAAATCCAACGCAGTGCTTACACTACTGGAATCAGCTAATTTGCCATCTGCCAGCTCTTTGCCGTCTGCTAGCTGACGGCAAAGAAGCTCTTTGCCATCAGCTACCCATAAGCAGACGACAAAGAAAAGGCTGACGGCAAAGAAGCTCTTTGCCATCTGCCAGCTCTTTGCCGTCTGCCAGCGACGGCAAAGATTCTTTGCCGTCCGCTGGCAGACGGCAAAGAGTGTGGTGGCCCCCACCCCCCGCTCGTTTGAAAAAATCTTAACGGCCCACCTCTTTGCCGTCCGCTAGCAGACGGCAAAGAGGCAAAAAGGCGGACGGCAAAGGCTGGCGGACGGCAAAGAGGGCACTTGACTAACGGCAGGTACCCCTCCGCCCGTTACTCACTTCCTCCTCGCCCTTCTCCTCCCACCCCGCCACCGCCGCCGCCCGCCGCGCGCCGCCGCCCCATCGCCCCACCGCCCCGTCGCCCCCGCCCCGACCCCCTGCCGCCCCGCGCCCCACCGCCGCCTCGGCCCCCCGCCGCCCTAGGCCGCCTCCTCCACCGCCCCGCCCCGGCCCCCGTCGCCTGGCCCCCGGCCCGCCGCCCCGGCCCTCCGCCGCTCCTTCTCCTCCAGCGCCCCGCCCCGGCCCCCCGCCGCCCCCGGCCCCCGCCGCCCCGCCTCCTCCACCGCCCTGCCCCGGCGCCCCTTCGCCGGCCCCTCCCCAACCCGTCGCCGCCCCCACAGTGAGCCCTCCCATTTTTTTTCTGTTTTTTTGTTTTCTTTTCTGTTTAGATAGTTTTTTAGTTTAAGTTTTTTCAGTTTAGAATTAATTTGTTTAGGTTATTTAGTTTAATCAGTTTAGTTTAATTAGTTTAAATAGTTTAGTTTTAATTAGTTTAGGTTTTTAGTTTAGTTTAGGTTAAGTAGAAGGGGGAAGAAGAAGAAGAAGAAGAAGAAGAAGAAGAAGAAGAAGAAGAAGAAGAAGAAGAAGAAGAAGAGGAGGAGGGAGGAGGAGAAAGAAGAAGAAGAAGAAGAAGAAGAAGAAGAAGAAGAAGAAGAAGAAGAAGAAGAAGAAGAAGAAGAAGAAGAAGAAGAGGAGGAGGAGGAGGAGGAGGAGGAGGAGTAGGAGGAGGAGAAGAGAAAGAAGAAGAAGAAGAGAAGAAGAAGAAGAAGAAGAAGAAGAAGAAGAAGAAGAAGAAGAAGAAGAGAAGAAGAAGAAGAAGAAGAAGAAGAAGAAGAAGAAGAAGAAGAAGAGAGAAGAAGAAGAAGAAGAAGAAGAAGAAGAAGAAGAAGAAGAAGAAGAAGAAGAAGAAGAAGAAGAAGAAGAAGAAGAAGAAGAGAAGAAGAAGAAGAAGAAGAAGAAGAAGAAGAAGAAGAAGAAGAAGAAGAAGAAGAAGAAGAAGAAGAAGAAGAAAGAAGAAGAAGAAGAAGAAGAAGAAGAAGAAGAAGAAGAAGAAGAAGAAGAAGAAGAAGAAGAAGAAGAAGAAGAAGAAGAAGAAGAAGAAGAAGAAGAAGAAGAGAAGAAGAAGAAGAAGAAGAGAAGAAGAAGAGAAGAAGAAGAAGAAGAAGAAGAAGAAGAAGAAGAAGAAGAAGAAGAAGAAGAAGAAGAAGAAGAAGAAGAAGAAGAAGAAGAAGAAGAAGAAGAAGAAGAAGAAGAAGAAGAAGAAGAAGAAGAAGAAGAAGAAGAAGAAGAAGAAGAAGAAGAAGAAGAAGAAGAAGAAGAGAGAAGAAGAAGAAGAAGAAGAAGAAGAAGAAGAAGAAGAAAGAAGAAGAAGAAGAAGAAGAAGAGAAGAAGAAGAAGAAGAAGAAGAAGAAGAAGAAGAAGAAGAAGAAGAAGAAGAAGAAGAAAGAAAGAAGAAGAAGAAGAAGAAGAAGAAGAAGAAGAAGAAGAAGAAGAAGAAGAAGAAGAAGAAGAAGAAGAAGAAGAAGAAGAAGAAGAAGAAGAGAGAAGAAGAAGAAGAAGAAGAAGAAAGAAGAAGAAGAAGAAGAAGAAGAAGAAGAAGAAGAAGAAGAAGAAGAAAGAAGAAGAAGAAGAAGAAGAAGAAGATGAGAAAGAAGAAGAAGAAGAAGAAGAAGAGGAAGAAGAAGAAGAAAAGGAAAAGAAAAAAACCGACCCGACATGGTACCCTGACCCGACCCGGCACCCCGACACGACACCCCGACCCCGAGACCCCGACCCCGAGACCCCGACCCCGACCCCGAGACCCTGACCCCGACACCCCGACTCCGACCCCGATCCCGACACCCCGACCCCGATACCCCGACCCCGACACCGACACCCCCACCCCCCAAGCCTGACCCGACACCCCGACCCCGACCCGACACGGTACCCAGACCCCGACCCGACACCCCGACACGACACCCCGACCCCGAGACCCCGACCCCGACCCCGAGACCCCGACCTCGACACCCCGACCCCGACCCCGACCCCGACCTCGACACCCCGACCCCGACCTCATATATTTGTGAATTATTAGTTATAGGTCATATATTTTTCGATTTTGTTATGAAAAACATCATATATAATTGTGTTGATCGTGTAGTTTTAATGTGCAGTTGTTTCATCGCTGCGAGGTTTGGTGTTCGACGACCTCGCCGTGCGTTTGACGAGCTCTGCCCCTTCGTTCGTGGGTGAGCACAAATGACAAGTCCTCCTCCCCATTAATTATTTGATCTATTCCGATGAAACTTGATAGCTAGCTATATATGTGTCTTGAATCATCGTATGCGTAACCAATATGTGTCTCCCGTTCGAAAGCGTCATAGTTATAAATATGCATGCATTTGCATATTTATAACCTTGATTCTTTCGAATTGTCCAACGCTATCCATGGACAGCCCGAGTATGTGTAGATTGGGTTCGTTTTCCCATATGCTTTGCTCCGGATTCGACGCATAAATTTCGTCAGTGCCTCCCCTGTTGTTCTCCGGGTACACATCCTCTCTGTTTATTGCAGAGACGTGTATCAGGAGAACAGCGGGGAGGTGCTGCCGAAATTTTGCGTCGGATCCGGAGCATAGCATGGGAAAATGAACCCAATCTACACATACACGGGTGGGATTAGGACCTATCATTACCTATTAGAGTGTAGGTTGCATGGACGTAATAAAATTGACAAAGTAGATCAACTGATGAATATATACATGGTGAATTACATATATAATTGTTGTGTGTCCAGTAGCTCTGAAAGTCAAGATGATGACCGTGCTTGGATGTATACCGGTCACACTGGTCAGAACAAATGGAGCGCTGAATGGTTCACAAAAACTAAGGGGTTTGTGCAAGCCGCATTTGCAAATGGCCAAAAGAAAACCTGGTGCCCTGTTTCCGGTGCGGCAATTGGGAAAAGAAGACAGAGGCTGAAATGGGCAAACACCTGCAGAAGAGTGGTTTTACGCCCGATTATACGGTGTGGACATTCATGGTGAGTCTGCCCAACGTGACCGAGCTGAGGTGGATCGTCGTCGCACTGACGAGCATGGTACCGGGATGGAAAACATGGTGCAAGGCTATGATGATGCTCAGGATTCGGACGAGGAGATGGAGGAATCTGCAAAGGCCTTCAATGAAATGTTGGAGTCTTCGAAACGTCGCTACACGAGCACACTGAGCTTTGTCAGTTGGATGCCATCTCACAAGTAATGGCTCTGAAGGCTCAGTTCAACTTGGGCAGAGAATGCTATGACGCAATTATGACAGTATTTGGACGCTTTCTACCCAAAGGCCATGTAATGCCTGCAAACCTGTACCAGTCGGACAAAATCCTCCGTGCACTGAAGATGCCCTATGAGAAGATACATGCCTGTGAGAAGGATGTGCCTTATTTAGGCTTGGCTATGCGGACTTGAACTATTGTCCCATTTGCAAGTCTTCCAGGTATATTGTGGTAGACAACGGTATGGGTGAGAAGACACAGACCAAAATCCTCGTTAGTGTTCTTCGGTATATGCCAATCATACCAAGACTTCAACGTCTTTTCATGGTCGAAGAGACGGCCGGACAGATGACATGGCACAAAACAGGCAAAAGAACCGAACTAGATGCAGATGGGAATCTGATGATGGTACACACATCGGATGGTGTTGCGTGGAAAAAGTTTGATGAATTACATGCTGACAAAGTGGCAGATCCGAGGCATCCTCGAGTCGGCATCAGCACGGATGGGTTCAGTGTGTTTGGTATGACGGCAGCCCAATACAGTTGTTGGCCCGTATTTGTCTTTCCACTCAATCTCCCCCCCGGACAGATTATGCAAAGAAAGAACATTTTCCTGACGTTGATAATTCCAGGACCAACTATCCGGGCAAAAATATGAATGTGTACATGCAGCCGCTTAAGGACGAATTGCAAGAAGCCTGGGATAATGGGTTCAAGACATACGACGCCTTTAGCAAACGTAACTTCATAATGCGTGTCTGGTACATGTACTCGACGCATGACTTGCCGGCGTATGCGCTATTCGTTGGCTGGTGTGTGCATGGAAGGTTCCCGTGCCCCACATGCAAGGGAGCTCTTGAGTTTCGTTGGCTTCAGGCCGGTCGCAAGTTTTCTTGCTTCGACATGCATAGACAGTTCCTGGATCCTCACCATAAGTTCAGGAAAGACAAGAAGAACTTCATCAGGGGTAAAGTTGTCAAAAACTCTGCACCACCTGCATTGACAGGCCAACAGACCCTGGATCAGTTAAACGCTCTCGAGCCAGATCCACAACGTCCAGGGTACTTCAAGGGGTATAATACTAAGCACGCGTGGACTCACAAAACATGCTTATGGGATCTGCCTTACTTCAAAGACCTCCTTTGCCCACACAACATCGACGTGATGCACACTGAGAAGAATATCGCTGAGGCACTTTTTGGTACATTGTTCGGCATAGATGGGAAGTCAAAGGATAATACTAAGGCTAGAGTCGATCTGGAGGCGCTATGTGATAGGCCGTTACAAAACATGAAAGAACCGAAAGGAAAGCAGAACTGGACAAAGCCAAAGGCATGGTTCAATCTTGGAAGGCCAGCTATGAGGGAAATTCTCTTGTGGGTGCAACAACAGTTGATGTTCCCCGATGGGTATGCAGCGAATCTAAAGAGGGGAGCGAATCTTGATAAACTGAAGATATTTGGTCTCAAGAGTCATGATTGGCACATATGGATTGAGCGGGTAATGCCGGTGATGTTGCGTGGCTTCATCCCTGAGGATGAACGGCTAGTACTGGCAGAACTCAGCTATTTCTTCCGTGTTCTTTGTGCGAAAGAACTATCGCCTGGCGTGCTAGAAGAATGGGAAGAGTGGGCGCCGGAGTTGATCTGCAAGTTAGAGAAGATCTTTCACCGGGCTTCTTTAATCCAATGCAGCATTTGATTTTGCATCTCCCGACCGAGGCAAGATTGGGCGGGCCCGTGCAAAATCGTTGGTGCTACCCAACTGAGAGGATGCAGAAGACGCTTCGAGAAAATGTAAAAATAAACGTAGAATTTGAAGCATCGATGGCTGAGGCATTCATCACAGAGGAGGCGGCAAACTTCGTAACAGCGCACTACGAAGCCAAAAATCGTCATTTGCATAATCCGAAGCCTCGGTACAATGCTGACGAGCCTAAAAAAGGTGGATCCAACCTCAGCCTATTCAAAGGGAAATCTCGCACCAGCTAGTGTTTCACATCCAGTATCTTTGGATAACGAAGAATGGCGGACCATTTCGTTGTATATCTTCAACAACCTGATAGAAGTGCGGCCGTACATCGAGGTAAGTTCTCGGTACATTGTTTCGCAACTTCTATTTCCTTTGAACTACTCTTATTCCTGGATATGTCATACAGTCGATACGTCACCATATTCTCGTATGGAGCGGAGATCCAAAAGGATTCCGTCAAAGAGTATGAGCTTCTCGCAAAGCAAGGAGGTGGCTATCCCGGTTTCATCTCTTGGTTCAAACAAACGGTAATTTCTATTAGACAATTTCATTTCATTCGCTAATTTGTGCATAATGCAACAATCCTTTCATATTAAACTTGTAGGCTAATTCAGAGTCTATGGACGCCGAATTGAGACAAGTCGCTAATGGTTTTGACTATAAGGTTCGTTCATTTGACAAGTACGACATCAACGAGTATCGCTTTCGTACCTATGGCAAAGAGCTATCTATGGCCGACCGAAAGTCAACAAATTGTTGTGTATCTGCTATCGGTGAAGGAGGTACCGAGTATTATGGGAGAGTTGAAGCAATTATGAACTTCTGTTCTATGGTGAAAATCCATCGAATGTCGTAGTCTTCAAATGTTATTGTTTCAGCCGAAGGAGACTAGAAGGACTCATGGAACATGTAGGGCTAGTTGAAATCAACCAAAGCACTCATTTAGATGTTCCAGATGTCTATATTATGGCTCAACAGGCGACCCAAGTATTCTATCTACCGTGGGCCTGCAAACTAATCCAAATCTGAAAGGTTGGGATGTCGTTTATGAAGTGCCGCCACGTGCTAGACTTCTCCCCCAAAGGAAGAAGATTATGAACCTCACATTAACCCAGACACATATGAAGGAGAATTCTTCCAAGAGACACGTCTTTCCAAAAAGCGTTTCAAGAACCGATATACTTCACCCCAAAACATTGAAGTAGACAGCGACAATGAATCCGACATCACCCCAGAGGAGGAACAAGAAGAGCCGGAACAAGAAGAGGTTACTGCTGCGGATGACCTGTCAATGCTTGACCGATTACGTCAAGGTGGCCTTGCACATGTTGATGCCAATGAACCCTATGAGCCCGTCATTGATTATAGTGATGACGATGATTATGCATTTATTGATGATACTGATCGAGATTATTAGTAGTGTCAGGTATTACATTTTTTTATGTTGTACTTGATGATGATACACTTAAGTGATACACATATTATTATTCATGTCGGTCTTTTTTTATGTTTGTACTAATTTCGTTTACTGTTTGTCATGGCAGGTGTTGAAAGATGGTGGGCGCTGGTCGGGAGCGTGGTCTGAGGTCTTCCATTCCAGACGCACCTCTCCGCCGAGCGTTGCTGGACAGTATGGCCACACCGCCGGGCCCTTCTTCGTCGACCGCGGTGCCCAGCAGGGGACGAGGTAGGAAGAGAGGAGGTGGGGCACGTGGTCGTGGGAGAGGAAGTAGGGTGACTGCTACGGCGCCTTCCTCGCCGCCACCCCCAGCCGTTTCACCCGAGCACGTGACTGCTAGGGTGGACTCCTCCGAGGAGGAGGCTACACGGACTCCGGTCCACGAGCCTCCGGTCCACGGGTCTTGGGCCCACGAGCCTCGGGTCGACTGGCCTTCGGCCCCCGAGAGTTTCGGCCCACGTGACCCCGGAGGAGCACACGTCCGGATGGGGTACCTGGCCGGATCAGCCCGAGGAGCCGAGTGGCCATGCTGATGATGGCGGGGAGCCGACTGATCTTGAGGAGGAGGGGGGCACCGTCTACCAGCATGGTGCTACACGTCTCCCGTCCGTGCCGGTGACCCCGCGAGCAGAGGTGGTTGATTTTCCCTGATGGGGAGAGGTACGTAAGTGCATTTAATATTTTTGTACCTTGTGCATTCACGTTTTTTCAAATAACTAATGCGTTGGCCTTGTCATGCTGCAGGGGTTGGGACCACCATCATAGTGTCCGCCGGCCCAACTCCGTCCTTGGAGTTCTTTGCCGGCAAAACTTCCCGGGTTTGTCACGTTGCCTGGTGAGGGTTGGCTTCCAGAGCTTGGATGAGCTGGGAGCACTACGTGGCTGCCCCGGCCCCACCGGATGAGATTATCGATGGTGTCGTGTGCGACACGAGGGCAGACATGGTGATCAGAAAGTTCTGGGTAATTTCTCCTTTACACATTTAAAAATCTTCAACTAGCTAGTTATTAATTGTACTAATCAATATTGTCTCATTTGATCGCAGACATTCTACAGGTGTGAGGAGGATACGAGGAGGACGCGGCACATGTTATCGAGAACGTCTGCAAGCGCCTACTCCAGAACTTACGGCACGAGGCTCGGGTGTAGGCTGTTCGAGACTACTACGCCTTGCGTGGTATCAAGAAGACCAAGCCGGCGTGCCGCGATAAGGTTCCTGAGTAAGGAGCAGTACATGAAGGTAATTCTTAAGGCCTTCTCTACTTAAGTTCCTTCATTTAGTAATTCTTAGCCGTAGCGCTCAAGTTTCTATTTGCTAACTTAGGCGCCTCCGAGATGGTGTGCGGATCGGATGGATTGTTGGGAGGTGTTAGTCGATGAGTGGTGCTCACAACGATGGCTAGCCCTCCACAAGGAGGCCAAGGACAAACGTGCCCAAATGGAAGGTGTGCCACACCATCAAGGCAGCTCCAACTTATATCAGTTCGGGCGCAACTG